>JABASH010004674.1:0-13549 GCA_019776445.1 Tomocerus maximus | reverse complement strand
GTATTATCCACTATGTCATACTTCTACATTAGCTGAATGCGATTCTTATACATAGATATATTACAGACGTCTACTACTCTTTCCCTTCTCGTATTATATCTAGACTATACTTCCTTTCACCTTTACCAGATCAGCTTTCAAGACGTGATTTTCGATTAGGTGAAAGTGGTGATAGTTTCTTATGGTGTTATTGTATGAATAGAGAAAACATAGAATGGGATTTACTTATTACTGTGAATATAGAAAAGATATGTAAAAACATTCGTTCAGCATTTGGTAGGGCACAGATCAAAAGTATCACATACAAATATTCAACACAAAACTTTGGCCTTAACCAAAAAATATTTTTTGAATAACTTTAAAAACCAACAGGAAAATAGAAGCGCAAGATATTTATAATTTTCATCGACTTGTGAAAAGTTAATTTGCGTTTTTCGGTACATCAAGCAAGTTATTTTGGTAAATAAACTGCGCATCTCAGTTTTCAAAAATGTATGCATTTTGCTGTCTTTGTCGGTATTAATTAGTCGAATGTAGCTTTTCAAACAGAACGAATAGAAAAAAAATAAATGCACATTACATATCAAATTAACTTAAACCGTTAAACCTAATTTTGTCAAATATGAGACACCCCAGCAAAACTAAGTCTAAGTACAGCGTTGATAGGTACTGTAGTTAGTTGGTACTTGGTTGGTAGTTGGTACTGTTGGTAGGTTGTTGCAAGTATGTAAATCTTCTGGGTTTCTCTAAAGTATTTACTAATTATTGTAAACTTACCATATGCAATGTATAAAATAGAAGAACTGATAGAAATGAAAAACTTTTGTAGTAATTAGTCCTTATGGAAGATTATTTCATTTTATGGTTCATAAAAGATATACTATACTATCAATCAATTGAAGTCCTATTCTACAAACAGACTGTAATTCTGCAAGAACTAACAATAAAATAAATATGCATGATAAATAACGATCATAATTAAATTAATATCTTTCATAAGTTTTTTCCAATATCATTTGTTCAACAGAAGGAACTCATTTGATGGATGGATTTATCGATATATCTGTGTAAAACAAAAAACTAGTAATTAAATATGAAAGATATGGAATTATATGGGCAATAAAGAACGGAAAAACAAGCTTTTGATGGAGATTACACCATTATTTTATTACTAACTGTCAGTATCCGAGAATTTACACAGATTTAAATGACATAATATATAATGCAGTTAGAATTAAATGTAAACTTTAAACTTGATAGCCTATATATAATAATATTATACACACAAAAGCAAGATTGTAGTTGAAATGAAATAAATGTTTGCTTCTGTTTGCTCACAAAACTCATCATAATGTAATAAGACACTCAACCAAAAGTGAATTGGGCAATCTTAAAGAAAATATGATTAGCTAGTACTACATTAAATTAACATGTAAACAATTAAACAACATTAAATTAGCAATGAGTAAGATACTCAATTCCAAATATTATGTTTATTCCTTTGTTACTAAATACTTGAGCACTCAAACACAACTGAACAGAGCCAGCAACTTTCTTTTCTTTCTGTGAAGGTATAAGTATTGATATTGGTATTGATAAGTAACGGAGAATTGAAGTGAACCAAAGTTTCAAGTTTGATGAATCCATTTAAATAGTATACTAAAACTTAATTATCTACGTAAGTTATGGTCCCACCCAAAAGCCGAAACCCAAAGGTGACAAGACTCTAGGACTACAGTTAACAAAATCATCATTAGGAAGCTATACCTATAACAGTATCAATAGAAATAGAAACTTTTTAGATTAACTGTTAAATAACTTTACAATTAATTAGAGATGCTTATTATTAACTACAATCAGACCAGAGCATACCACTCATCGCGTTTTAATTAGTAGTAAATAGTAACATTAATTGCATTGCAAATTGAAACTTTCTGATTTTCCTTTCCCTTTAGTGTAATTAATTAATTTTTATCATGGCTTCGCTACATGTTAGTTATATTATTAGTTAATCTTTCATTTCAAGAGGAGGCAAGTATCTTATTTGAATCCAAAACAAATCCTACAGAAAATATTAGACTATGATGCAGATAAAATGCTATTCCAACAAACTCACATCGCACAAGAGAAAATAGCTGAAGTGACTTCTCCTAAAGTAAATGGAGACTCAAACCAGCGCAATTCAACACGCTCAAGATTAAGATAATTTTTCAATACTATATCTCACGTACCCCAAACATGTATTATTTTTATGATTTTTTTTGTTTATTTATAAGTAGTACTTGGTACATACAATATTACTTAACAGTAGCTGTCAACTTGTGAACTGTTTCACATACACCTGTAGTAATAGGCATAGTTGTAGCACAATATTGTTGTATAGGTAGTCTACATTTACATCCAATGACATTAATTGACATAATCTGTAAATTAGTGTAGTACACCTCTCAACAGGACAGATATAGGCTTATTATTCCACGCAATTTCATCACCCCCTCTCATTTGTCTTACTTCACTAGACACCAATTACAGTTTTACCCAAAATATATTAATTACTTTACATTAGATAGAATTGGATACGCTACTTCACCTATTATACTCTACACAAATAATGATAAATTGTATTTAAATCTACCAAAATGTAATTACAGTATTACATGATTACGTCTTTGATTTCTTACTCATTTTCGAATTCAGAAACACCAAAATCCTATATAGCGATTAAATTATTTACACACACTACCTACAGGTCCTTGATAATTTACTTTGGGTTTACCTGTTTCATTTCAGTACGGGATATTTAGTAGCTTGAATATTTTTAACTAGTCATGTCTTAGTGCCTGAATTGGCCAATTAACTGTTTTCGTATCTAACTCTTAATTTCATACTTTAGTACATTTAGCCATTAAAATAGTAATACATACATGGTACAGCAAGAATAATTTTATTTTAATAATAAACCTATTTTATTATACTTGATAATTATTTCTATGTGTACGTACGTAATTTATAAGTACAGAAGCAGTACTTGACTAATTACGCCTAAAGAACATCCAGAGGTATAATATTAATTATCAGCTTAGTTCTTAATTATTTTAGTACACAGATGCGTCTGTAATTTAATTATAGTAATTAAATGTTGTAAGGATTCGTTGATTATTGAAGTCTATGTAGTGATTGTTAATCTTAGACACTATAACTCTTTTCAGTAATTATAAATAGTACATTTATCCCAGATTGTCCTCATCACCAAACCAATGACCAGCCACCAGTCAAGTGAGTCAAGTCAGACAGAACCAGACCCGAATCTAAATAGGTAAAATTGTATATATATAACGATTTACATACCTATAACAAGTTTAAACATATATTACTTTGTTTACTTGTAACTAACATTAATCAGTTAAGTCAACAGTGTATCTTACACACATTGATTGAAATTTCAGTCAGATTTTATGTTTTCTCTATTGGGCTTATTGTAGCCGACTTGATTATGACAATTTGCTATAAATAGGAAAAATTAATTTCAATCCTAATCAATTACTCGTTTAACAATGGTTTAGTAGTATTTTATTCATGCGCGAATTTTTTCAATCCAATTGACCAGAGGTAAAGCTAGCGATTTAAAGCTCATAGGATTTTGAGAGAAATTGCTTACAATAAACGATTGACCTGACGATTGCATTGCACAAAAGTTACCCCGCCCACTTACTCCAAAAAGGTGTATCATTTCATTGTCGTTACATTCTTCTTGTCCCACATTAATGTATACATAATAAATTGTCCCAATCAAAACGTAAGATTAGCCCTTCAACCATTAATAAACCGAAAACCAAATCCCACCCACACCAAAAAAAGAGTAAGCAAACTTGACTGGAATAGACTAAAATTAATCATTATTATCATGTCACCAGCTCCGTCTCGCAATTTAAATCTCTAACACTTTCAAGCCTAATTTCAAGATTGTGATGCTAGCTGTAATTCATTTGCTTTCTCCTGTCCACAAACTTTTGTGACAATAAGTCCATCAATGACCACTTAAAGACGATGATGACATTTCTGAATTGCGTGTCGAGCATTTAAATATTGAGATGCATATGGAGACTTGGCGACCTAATTTACTAGCACCATGTGTTCATTGACTTGACGAGACAATGCTATCAGTATCAGGAGAAAGTCTTTGAGTGAAAGACCTTTCTCCGTGACAAGTAGCAAGTTCATTCAAAGTTCATGAGTAAATTACTTATAAATCGTAGTATTTTGTTTTATCATTTATGTTACAATTAGTACCTCCCTTGTCCCGCAACCATTTGCAATACATATTATTACATTAAATAATAACGTAAATTATATATTATTATGTCTGCATGTATGCACTAGGTATATGTTCAAGTTTACCAGTTACACTTTGTAAAACTTTAACAATATACGATAACAAACAACATTATTTAAGGTACATATGTACGCGATTTCTTGGATTGTCTACGCTAAATCACCTAACTAAACTTTAATTGCTACTTAATAAGGGCTAAATTAACATCGACACTTGCACACACAAAATTAAATGACAATACACACAGATTCTCGCTTCACGTACTTTCTCTTACTTTTACTCTAAAATTATACATTTAAACCATCAGATAATTTCTAAGTAGTTGGATACACAAAAAAAGGTTATTTTTGAGGATATAAGTTGCCCTCAGCTTGATGAGCATCATTTTCTTCTTATCATAGTAATTAATAGTAATTATTCCTTAGAAAAAGAAACTATTATGAAGTCACCCTATCCACCTACTTTTCCATGCTACAAATAAAAACGCCAAAAGTCACATTTTTGTTAGTCATTTTTCAGTCGCACAATACTTGATGATTATATTATTTAGAAGTGAAATGTGTAGCATTAGCATTTTATTTTTAAATATTTAGTCTGTATATATAACTGAAAAGCATTATCCGTATATATTATATACTTTAATAATAAGCAATCCATATCCATATACAATCATAGAAGCCCTCTTATTAGTCCCGCTGTAAAGAGCAAATATCAATTTCCAGTTGTTATGAATTAGCAATTAAAATTAAACTTGTGTGATGCTTTGTTAGCAAAATACGATTGCAATTAGAAAGACTACTTATAATTGCCTTGCCTTCTCTTAAACAAAAAAGGGTGAGTCCGGTTAGTAAGTAATTACAATTAGATAGCTAATCGTATTTTTAATAATGACACAAATTATCATTTTTCTAATTTAAAAAAATTCCTCTTGACCTAATTATTACATTTAGGTTTCATGCATGCAGTATTTTTTACGTTTTTTCTTTGGTTGGCAAACTGAATTGTCAAATTGTTGTACTGTCCTGCTATGTGTGGTTGAGTAGTGATGTACTTTTATGAGATGAGAAGACAACGAATATCACAGTAAAATTTACAAAACTTATAAATCAAAACGGTTCGTACTTCCTACTCAATATTTTGTTCCTACGTACTTTCACACCAAAAAAGAACCCTTTTCAGCTGTACTATTATATACTAAGGAATAAAATACTAACTCAATTTTAGCATTGTGTTAAGGGCTAAGGGAACCTTAATATACATTATATTATTATATCGTTGTGTATACTCTATTTAATTTCATGATTTTTAAATCGTCATCTGGTACACCATATTACTTAAATAAGTAACTTTTAACTATATTTGGTACTATTTATGTACTTATTTACCAGTTGTATATATTAAAATTGATAGTCATTAGAAGTTTGAAATTATGTAAGCTTATAGGGGACTTGTTTGAAGTGTCAACAATACGATGAAACTTTAAGGATTTACCACAGATCGGTTACACATTTGTCTCCTCAGAGTTATAGTCATTCATCAGTAGGTAAACAGTAAAAGTATTAAATTAGTCTACGTCTATAGTGTACCTGTACCTATATCATTTAATTTTTACTGCTGATCTGTACAATGAGGTCAAAATCTTATGCTAGACTCTATTCATCTCCTAAGTATTTGATAGTCACTCCCAATTATCATTACATAGTTCAAGGTCTAGCAGTATTTGGGTCTATTAAGCAAAGTCACAGGCCACACCCAATAACGAAAGTATCTTAGGTTATTAGCACACACTTCTCCTAAGATATAACTAACATTTGTAGATATAACTAACATTTGTAGATATAACAATATAGTATACTAACTGTAAGTACATTCGGAAATACGAGCAAAGGATGAGTTAATAATATTCCATAACCATCACCGTATCCTAAATTAGCTTTCTAATCTTCTTAATGCCTAGGCTTAAAATTGTAGAAACTCTAGGTGGAAAAACGCTTTAAGTTTTTATACAAGAGAGAATACTGATTATTTACAGTATGAGGGTACAATATTATAATCAGACATTACTAGTAAAATACCTTCAATGAATTTTAGTTTGGCTTTCTCCGTATAAGTATATACAAGTATACCCAAGTATAAGTAATTATAGTATGAAGATGTCACCTATATGTTACATGCTTATGTAGAGTTAAGTATTTTACTGTAATTAGCAATTGTCTCTCATTTTTGGATTAAATTTAAGAATTAGCAGTCCAGGCTTGAGTCTAAAAAGCAAATTGTTTTCACAACTATTATGTTACGTATTCAGTGTTACATCTGATAGGCTTCAGTTAGTTAGGTATATCTAAAGAATAATGAGAGAAAGATATTCAAGTAGAGTTCAGACTTTTCCCATGTACACTACACACATACATCCCCAATAATTTATTTTCAAGCAAATCATGCATCGTGTCATAGGCCATGCCATGCATATGCATGAAAGGTTAATCTTTAAATTGTACTTGCAAAAGCTGCACAAATAGGAAAAAAGTTTAGTAAGATCATGCAATACAATTAATGTGCAAACATTTGAGGACTTATCAACTGATTCCTGTACGATTGGCAGAACTAAATAGTTTGCCGAATTATCAATAGCACGCAATCACTACATGCAAAGACACAAATGTTATGTACAGGATGTTGACGTCAAACTTACTGCTTAGTGTTCTCTATGCTATCCTATATCAAAACATTTATGCGCAAACCTCATGTATTGCAAATAATGCATTTACTTTAATGAGCTTATCGCTCAAAGTTTTACTGTGTCTGCCATTTACCAGTGATTGGCCAACGCCGAAGTGTATAGTCGACCAGCCGCATCAGAATAAATACCCTGTACTAAGGTGTTATTATTATTATCGCTGCTAATGGTGCATGTCTTGTGTAGAGTATCATGTCGCATGCAATATGCAGTGTAGTCATGTACAGCATGCTCTTTATGTCAGGTCAGAGTCGAATAAAGACAGACAGCCTCATTCATAAATTTACACGTTACTCCCAGAAAGTGCTAACAAGAGATAGAGGTCAAGAAATGACGGCTTAGAAATGACCCACTTTTTGCTGACTATGATTTGAACTCGTATTGCATTTACTTTTTTATAAGTGGTAGGGGAATGTCCATATATTACGTCCGCAAAAAAACTCATGGACTTTCAATATGGTGTATATTTGCAATTTTGCCATTTTAAAGGAGATCTACAAAAAACCAGTTTGATTAAAAATGTTAAGACATCAAAAAAAACTAAAGAAGGTGATTTTTTAGATGAAGTTAGTTGGTTTATAAATATTAGAAACTAAATTTTGAGAAAAACTATCTAATTCTTACTAGTATCATTAAAATATTTATATAACACCTGCAATTTGCCATCCTCATCTATTGTAGACCGTAATCTCTACAGAGAATTCATTTTTTTGTCATTTGAAAATATCTAAGAGGTAACTATATATCGTCAGTCTCGAGAAAGGTCCATTATTCCAAAAAATACATTGCCATATCCCACTTTTATTAGGACCAAAGATTGCGGAAAATATAGTGCAGGACTTTGTATAGGTTACGATTATGTGTATTGTGCTTCCCTGCAATTAGAGAAGATATTCTCAAGGACGAAAAGCAAATCGAATTAATTTTTACGTACTTTCTCTAAGCAACAATATATGGACGTTCCCCCAAAAGGAAAAGGATCAGCCAATTAAATAGCAAATGCCAAGATTAGGAGATCTAGCTATTCCTGAATGACTTCATATACGCTTTTCTAGATAGTGTTTGACAAATAAGTAGCCAAAATCAATAGATTGAATATTGAAAGAGAGAATGGCACATGTTTTGACAGTACAGTACAGTTTGGGCAATATATTGCAACCAGCTGCTGTCAGATAATACTAATTAACAATTGAGAAGAATAATGTAAGTCCTGTGTGTACTTTTACTATTGTTTATTTGTACTCCTTGTACGTTTTCAGTTCCAGTAAATTTTCTGCATTTCCTACTGCCCCGTTCTTTTAACAAATTCGCAACGGTATAAATTTAAAGGCTAATAATTTTTCAAAACTCTTTTTCAAAAAGAGAACTTGAATCCATTTGTGATCAATTTCTAATTTAGCCGTAAACTTCAAAACAGAAAAGGGAGAGTTATTTTCTAGTGAGAAATGACATGGCTTTACACATGACATGAGTAAAATAGGGGAAAGACATCATCATTAGAATTTACTACCACAAGTAATTATTTGTTTTGTTTCTAGCTTCTGTTCATCCTAAAGTAAGGCCGACGTAGGAATGACGAAAGATATTTGTCATGATATTTGGATATGTTTAGGTTTGGATACTTACAAATATTAAATTATCATTATCAATCAAAAGGAATGTGTTCATACGTATTATGTTTATGGAGGGTTTTTGAAGGAGAAATTCTTTTAGCAACAACAATGACACTTAAAAATATGTAGCTGGCTATTCTAAAACGCACCTCTTACATAGTCGTTATATTGTAAACCTTTCGAATTTGTCATTATTTTTGTGTACCTTTTTAAATAGTTATTTTTGTTACAGTTATAATTCAGCAATATTTGCTAGGTAATATATTACGAAAAATGATTTGGTTCGTTTCCGAATTTAAGAAAGCTCAAAATGCAAAGAAATTACTAACTTTCGTATATCGAGTTGGCTTAATACATTATTAATTTGTGTACGTGACTTGAATAGAATCAGAAATCTGATGAAAGTACTTTTCGCACAACAGATCGCAGTTAGCTTATTATAATGTGATGAAATAATGCAGATTGTTACTCGGTCTAATTTCTAGTCTCTCCTGGTGCGGCGTTTTTTCGTTCCACGAGATTTGGCCTCCTCCCAGATATCGGCAGCAGCTATATTTGCAAAAAAGTTTGTTTCCAGTGTTAACATTTTTTGGGAAAAAAATGACGAATAGAAAACAGTTGTAAGTAAAAGTAACTTACTTCCAGCCATTTCATCAAAAGCAACATTACTCTTGGGATCATCAATCACGGCAGGTTCTTCAGCAGACTTTTTCGGTGACTCGGGCTTAGCATTTTCCTTTGCAACGGATTTTACTTCCACAACTTCTTCCTCCTCCACCTTTATTGGGACTGGGGCAGATTTCTCAACCGGCACAGCTTTAGGTTGTTTTTTAGGAGAAGGTTCAGCAGAGGATCCTGAAGATTCCTTAACGGTGGTTGTCCCCTTGGTACTCTTTGCCTTTTTCTCCGGGGATTGCAAAGGGGTAGTTTGAGTCATTTGATTCTGAACCATGGAAGATTCAACCTCTTTCAAAGCTTCGGACTCCCAAGATTCGTCCACATCTGGAGACGAAATATTTTCCTTGCGGGGAGACAATTTTACGTCATCCTTCTTCACGCGATTCTTCTTGTCCTTCCGAGAAACAGCTTGAATCCAATCTCCTACAATTGAAAAGAGTGTATTTAAGCTACCATATGGAAGTAAACATTAATGATTGCTACCTAAAAACATGTATTTAATATTATCATACTGCGACTGCACTGACGTTAATATACATATTCAGTGCTCACCTTCTTCGAAGTCTGCAGGTTTTACTGCAGCGGCCTTTTTCTCCTTCTTTGCAATTGGAGCATTTTTGACATTCTGTGGAGGCTTATTTTCTTTATTCAACCCATTTAAAGCCTTTCCATTCTTGACAGAACCATTCTTTTCTTTATCTTGCACGACATGTCCATTGGAAATAGGCTTTTCTTTGGCTTTACTAGCATTTGCGGTTTTACTCGCCTGCGAGACTCCAGAAGAATTTTTCGGTTTCAAACCACTTCCAGATTTTGGCTTATAGGTGGACTGAAGTACAGCTAAATGCTCGTAGCTGGGTTCCTCCGTTTTTTGAAAACCGAAAATATACACTAGCACCGCAAATAATACAACTCCCACTACCGGGATGGCTAATTGGGGCTCAAGGCCCACGCTTGACAGGTAGTCCATTTCTTTCGCAAACTAAAATAATAATTAAACTCAAAATTAAATCTCGCCTAACGGTAGTCTCTTGTCTATTCTCACAAATTCTCCACGTCAGTCAAGTCCAAGACTACATATGCCATATATTTTAACTATACATAAATACGTAAACAGCTTCCAGTACTACCGACCGAGTATCGAGCTACTCTACATACTTCACTTTTGACATTATAATATTTTCCCAAGTCACACAGCATTGAAAACACTCACCAACACAAAAGTATTGAATATTAAGTACACGGCTACTATCATCCAATTTGCAAGTCACAATTAATAAAGGTAACAAGGTTGAAAGAGAGTAAGCAAAAGTAGATAAGTTAGATAACGGGTTGGAGAGATACAGAATTGATAAAACCGAGAGGATCAATGTGTTGGTGAGTGGGTGACAATGCACTTGACTTCGAAACTCGCCCCATGAGGATTTCAATAACACACCTTGATTGAGCAATTACACCTTGACTTTGACACAGACGGGAGACTTGAGTCGATTCGTAATTATAGTAGGCGGAATTCTACGTGTCCTGCGGTCGTTGAAATTTCGGAGCAGCTGTTATGTTCTGGCAGACCTTTTCCGTTCTCCGTCTCTTCTACGTGCTTTCAGCTCTGCTTGGCGTTCCGTTTCAATTTTAATCCAGCAGCAGACAGAAACACGACTTTCCAGCAAACACCAATCCAAGCTAGGCCACTCACTCAGGATTCAGTAGTCACTTCCAGTCCAGCTGTCGCAATGAAAATTGGAACCGCATGCATGCACCTCCAGCTCCAACTCTTTTCCATGCAGTAAACAGATAGAGACGACGAAATCAGCAGAAGAGTCTCTCCGTTCTCCACTTGTACGCTACTGTTTTTGTATTCCTTGCGCTGATTTCAGAATCCAATCCAATTCTGCTGACTGAACTGAAGCTTGTTGCTTTCTTCCCTTTTACTCACTCCACAAACAACAACACTTTGACACTTTCCTCCACTGATTTCTTCAAAACCAGACTAGATTTAACAAATAAATATCATTTTCCCCATATACATTCACGTTGAAATCTTTAGGAAAATTAGCGATTCGCATAGCTTACACCTACAGTTTGTAAAATCCGTTTCTATACTACTATAAGATACCTTCTTTCAATTTTGAACAGAAATCACTGAAATTGAATGAGAGTAGCAGCCGGTACGGTGTTAGGTTACTGTTAATCTTGAGGGGGTTCAAATCCTTTGCCCACCACTATTCAATCCACCTTGCGCTCGAACGAAATCTTCTAATATTTTATAATATCCGCAGGTATAGATTAAACCCTGCATAACATCTAAAAAAAGTTGCGGATTTTTCCTATTTCAAGGGTTACTCGAATTTAAATAGATATTGGTCAATTATATCCCGGATTTGATGATTTTTTTTTCGATTTTCCCCCGAATTTTCATTCAACCGCTACGGCTAGGACTACAAGAACACTCAATCACTCAACTATACACTATCGCTGCTGTAGTGTTCAGTCAGATAGAGTTGGGTACCAATATGTTGGTATATACTCCCGTAGAGGATAATCAAACGATATTATGCAACTTGATTATAATATACTTTGAGCAACTTAGGTTAGTTAGAGAGTCTACTAGTCCGCAGAAGTCCGCAGCCAGACACGGCCACAGCAGCAGCGTTGTTGCACGGGGAGAGTTCATGAATTTTGATACAAGCTGTAACAGAAAAGAAACGATAAGAAATAAGCAAGGTAGTGGATTACATTATGTAAAATGTAATCCCAGCAGAATCAGACACAAGAATTATCTCATACGACGACCTGACTTGACTTTACACGAGTACATTCGTCTTCATTTTCAATTTAACCAACCAAGCAATAGAGCTGAGCTTTAGCCAACGAAGTATTAAATTAAAGCAGCATTAAAGCTACATCACACGAATCACAGTCATACTCATACCATATTATTCTTATGCTATAGATGCTCATACCTTCAGAGTCTTCACGTCTTCAGACAGGTAATGATAAAGTTTAGCTAGCTTGCTTTCGTTAGTTTCGCTTTCGTAGTCGTAGTGCATTGCATGTACATTAACCGGAGAGCCGAATTTTTTTGCAGAAGAGCATAGGATGATGATAGCCTAAAGCATAGAAGGTGGAATTTTTGCAGATTTTTCTGTGATTGGCCACTTCCCCACCTGCTCATGTTACTCTTTTACTTACTCTCATACAAACTTAACTTTGCTTTCCTATATAATTTTATTGCTAACAGTGCCGCAGTAAAAATTCAGCTATAGTCAGCCATAATATAATATTGCGCCTACAATAATGTTATATTATGCTCGATGTACCCTGTGGACCCATACTATCCAAAATAAACTAATAAACGTCTGTACATTAATTAGGTCTCATTTTAGGCATAATGGATTGAAGGAAGTATCATAACGTCATAAGTTTAACGGGCTGCAACCAGGGGCACGATTTCGGGAGGAAGGGGCAGGTTGAATTTCTTTATTAGCCAGAGGCCGAAATGGCCAAAAATAGAAAATGTCGCCATTTGAATTGAATGATCTGCGGAAAGCATCCTTGATATAACCCTTTTTAGCTCGACCGAGGAAGCGAGCTTATAGAACCGCACAGTCCGTCCGTCCGTTTACACGCTAACTTTCGAAGGCATGGACGGATTTTGACCAAACTACGCACAAACATTGCCTATAGACCTATGACGATGCCTATTCATTTTGGTGCAAATCGGTCCACTAGTTACTGAGATACTGCGCGCTCACTTTGTCTTCACCTTGATAGTCAAAGTGATAAATCGGCATAAAAAAGATAATTGTGCTTCTAGTATTTCGTTCGTGTACAGTTTCAAAATACTTTCTACCGCTTCTACCAAAAATGGTGTATTATACTAAATACAATTTTTAGCAAAATTTTGATAGTTTGCATTGACTTTCTTGTACATTTTAAAAGTCAAAATTATCTGATTTGACTTTCTATTCATTTTGATAGTCAAAATTATCTGATTTGGCTTTCTATGCATTTTGATAGTCAAAATTATCTGATTTGACTTTCTATACATTTTGATAATCAAACTTATTTGATTTGACTTTCTATGCATTTTGAGTCAAAATTTATTGCTTTGACTTTCTATCTATTTTGATAGTCAAAATTAGTTGCTTTGATTTTCTATGCATTTTGATAGTCAAAATTAGTTGCTTT
>JABASH010004673.1:0-13549 GCA_019776445.1 Tomocerus maximus | reverse complement strand
CTACTATGTGTTATGTAGTTTACGGCATTTACAGCATTTACGGCATGCGGCATCAAAAAATAATTTACGGCATGCCGTCTCGACACCTTGCTCTGGATGAACTATTTTCACTTGCCATTTATAATTATAAAGATAAAGGTGAGAAAACCCACAGACTGATTTTACAATTTAAAGTACACTTGAACAAGTGGAGGGCGTTCTATAGCTTTCAATGGTAAATGCCGTAATGCGAGGATAATGAGCTCTCTGAGTTTACTCTTTGATGTGATGTTTGCTTAGAGATTTGAAGATTTGGTTCTTCAATACCCGATGAACTAAACATGATCATGCACCTTTACTTATGGTGAAAGACCAGCATTTCATATTTCACATTCAAACGGTATTAGTAGGAGTCCTTTAGGAGTAAGTCCTCTTTGCGGAGTGATGCCCGTGTAAGAGTCCTTCCATGTAACCAGGGAATTAATATTCATTGAAAACATTCGTTATTTAGCCATGGGTTTTGGTTTACTGTCAATTTTGGATTTGAACAAGTGTGAATTATAGGTTTGGCTATTGACCACTTATTATGGATACAAGTACGAAGATTTAGCTTTTGAGTGACGGTGGTGATGAGTTATATAATGTATTGTTACTTTATTACAATTTCTAAGGATGAAAACCGTTATTGTAAGAGAATAATTTGAATTGTACGTAATTAATAGGTAGTACGATTGAACATACAATTTGCGTAGTAAGATTGAGGCAAAGGCACGAGCGAAATGATAGGAAATAGGTTCAAGCACTTTCGTGATGAATGCAAATAACGTTCTTTATTGAATTTGTGGTTAATTTTATAGGAATCAAGGAACTTAATAATGAGAAAGTGAATGACCATGGAAAGGTTAATCAGTGGCAATGGCTTAGGAAGGCGATTAATAAAAAGCAAAATGGAAAAAGGAGTGGTGTGTCGAAACCACTTTGTTGCGAACATGTACACGGACATGCACATTGATGTAGTCTTCAACTTTGTCCTAGGTCTAAACACTACCCTCGGTTTCTTAAGTCATACTAATTTCTTTTTTATTTACAAGTTAGAAATAATTTACAGCGCTTACACGCGAAGATGTCACTCAAACAACGAAACTTTCTAAATGAAAGACTCACTCTAACACGCATTTTATACAGTTTATAGAGTCAATACGTATCTATCTTACTTCCCTAAGAGCAATTTATACATTCACTTAATCCACTAGTGATGGAAATACTTTCGCAATAATGATAATGACAATTGTACCTACATACCCTACGATTTTATAGTGTAATCAAAGGCTTGTATGAAAGTCGTATTTCACATAGATATGTGACAACTACATGGTGATGATCAAAAATCTTTCAGATGCCTCAATATTATTTTTACTATAAAAAATATTTAAGCGAGGAGAAGTAATATTATGTAGGTGTTCATTTCTTGAGCGTAGGAGAGGAGAGCAGAGGTGTAGCATGTGTACCTACTCGTCGAATTCGGTATTTTGTGGCGTATGTGTTGATTATATTTGTCAACGGAAGTCAATGCTAAGTAAACGTGTGCGTTTAGGAAGTATACTTTCCTTGTTTGCTAAAAGTGTCTACAGACACAGTAAATATCAAGTGTTCAGAATTATGGAGCAGTTAAACAGGTAATATAACCCAATCTAAATTTAACTTCAAGGATTTTGCTGCTGCAGCAGCATAAATAAGAACACGATCGTACAAATCTGCAAATTAATGTTTTCATAACACAGAGCTTCTGCTTTTGACTCTAATTGGGAATAAACAACTCTAATTTAACTTCTTTATGTTACACTTTTTGACTCCTTGAATTGAAAACTTAGTTTGTATTTTAGCACGAAAATATTTCATTACAACTTCAAACAGTTTCGAAAGAGTATTTCGTAGTATTCACACTATAAAGGTGAAATAAATGCACGTCAGTATGTTTGCTTTTTTATTCGAACCACAAAATGAGTCACTAAATGCACGTATTATGCACGTATTTACAAATACGTATTTGGTAGCAGTTGTCTATGCAGTAGGTTATTACTTATAATATATGAGATGCAAAGGTTGGTAAATATAGTAATGTTTCATCAGTTGTATAATTGTAAGTAAGAATTGAAACTGGGCCACTATTGGTTTCTGGTATGTACCTACCTAGCAATATCTGGAACATACCCAAAGATTCAACTTGTTATGAATTACCAGTCTTTGTATATGTAAACTTCACACTACGGGTTGTTTATTTTTACGCAAGCTTTAGATACATTTTCTCTGAGACAGGTAAAGGGGCAAAATGACTCTTAGCTCTAGCTAACAGAAAACATTCTAGGAAAACCAAATTTCTAAGTCATGTAGACACTAGACACAACTTTGGCTTCGCTTTGATTATCATCGACCTCCCAAACATTAGTTAATTTCTCTAACAAAGGTTGAATAGGCAAAGTCTTCCAATATGTACTTCAAAGATTCTATGTTTATGTTAAAAGGAATCTATTAAATTGCTCTTTGAAATTCAGGAGGATAATGAATACCAAGATGAAGTACATAGTACAATTTACAATGTAATATTTTTGAATTGGAGAAAGGACAGACTGAGAAGAAAGTATGTTGACAGTGTGGGCAGTGAAAATAAACATTTATTCAGCGGCACTTGTTTCTCTGCATATGTGAATATGTCTGTCCGGAAATCTCTGTGCACGATAATTTACCACGGATTACACTATTCAAATTTTCAATGTATCATCCAGAGGACAATTACATGGGCCACTGAGTTCGTAAATGTATAATATGTTAAATTAATACACGAGTATTCCTACTCCAGTCAGGACTTAGAACTTTTTTAAGCCTCGTTGCGTCTTCCAATTCCAAGTCTTAGCATGCAATAACTTTTGCCCCTTCGTGCGACTTTTCAAAATATCAGGGGCCAAAGAGGCCTATAATTCCATGTCAGCTGAATTCAGTACCTCTTAAGTATGACCCCATACATGTCATTCAAAAGCTGACATTGCTACCTATTCCGTGGTGTCAATATCAGCTTTCTACATTGACATATACGGAAGTTATAGACCACCTAAGTCAGCAACTCTGAAGCATGCTAAAATAGCAGTGGCCTTTTATTTCTTCGCTGATACCATTGTGAGATGCTGCATATAGAACATCTCTAAATGAGGATACCGTATATTTTACTGTAGCTTTGAAAGTAGAACCATGTAGAACGTAAAGTTTCCAAAAATCAAGTTGAGCTAACAGACCAGAAAATTCAAGAATATTGCGTTAGCTGAAAATTAAAACACCTGTACATATTTATGCTAAGATTGGCTTTGACTTAGGATCTCATCTTACAGATAAGAAATACAAGTCTGGACTAGTAAAAGAAGATTTTGATGATCTTCATTCATCCATTCGTAGCTTCTTAAAAACAGTAGTAACAGAAACAGCAATTGCAAAGCTCCTTTGCTTTTGCATCCGTTTACAATGGTTATTAGTTATTACGTGGAAGTCTGGAGCATATGGAATTACAATTCACAGAAGTTGCCCACGAAATGAAAATATATTATGCTTTTTAACAAACACATAACATATAACACGCTAGGACATCATAATATTATCATGCATGTTCAATTATGACTGGAGGATAGAAACATGAAAATATTTTCTTATGTAACTGTTGGTGGATCTGTGGATTGTAGATGTGACTGTCATTGCAAAACTTAGTTGTAAGTTCCTGGGGGTAATCTACTACTAACATGCACTGCTTCTTATAATCTCAACAAAGTTTTCTCATGAGATGTTTGCCCGTTTGTAGTACTCTTCACTGTCTTCACGATGGTTCGTGAAGACACATTTCAAGTGAATCTTAGAGAGTATACACTAGTTAGTGATTTAAGAAATATTCATTATTTACATCTCACATATGGTTCGGTAACATTCTTAACGGTTGTTGCAAATTTTAACATTATGTAATAGTCTGTGGGTTGTGCATAAAGTATACACAGAGACAAACGATATTATTTAGTAATATCAAATAATGAAATCTACAGTATGTAGAGACATGTGATGACAAATTTATGTCATGTGCATTTATTCTTTCTCCGTACGCTTTCACTTTACTTTTAACCATTCCCTTCCTTGCCCTGTGTCCTGTGCCTTTACAGACAATTTTCTCATATTGTTTGAATAATAGATGCAGTTTAACAGGTAATCTATGGAACCTTCGGGCTTAGCCTAATGCTTCCTTGTCAGTTGAAATTCTATGGAGAATTCTATCCTCTATGAAATAAACTACACAGAAGTTCCTTGGTAAGTATATCGGATACAGCCACCAAAATATAAAGACATGGTACACAGTAAATGGTTATTCTTTGTCCCTACGTTTTATGTTTACAAATACTCTAAGTATTTCAGTGCAAGTGGGCTAAAAAGCATTCCATCGAAAAGTACTTTGCGTACTTAAACATTTATAAGGTAGCAAATATAACCGAATCGGCTTAAAATGCATCTAAGTAAATAATAACCATAAAATCATGAACCTTGGAGGAGAAAAATTGCTTACAGTTGCAAAGTTTATCTGAAACAGAATGCAGTGATGACAAAATATCGTAGAACGTAATGACAGTACTTAGATAACTCGTATGATGCCAAATATTTTGTAAAATGTAGAGCTAGTGGAAATTCAGGGATTTAAAAATTGTCAAGAGAAAGTAGGTACATGTATATTTCATGGGCATAATGCGATTTAATGCGCTTTGCTGTTTGCATGTTAGGTACTCAAAAAACAGAAACGCAGTTGTACCAAAACTCTTTAAACACTAATACTGTTATAGGTATATGTATTTTACAGTAGTCATAATATATCTGTGGAATGATTCCAAATAACGAAGCTGATCTAATGATCGGGATCACGGGTATGCCAAACTTCCTTTGCAAAATCCCTAGTCGCCCCCAACAAACTCTCAATGAAGTTTAAGTTAATAAGGGCGTGCAGCTACTTCAAAATAAATTAATGGGTTTTCGAAAATCCTTGTCCAAATACAATACATGCCACGCATTGTTTGCGAAAAGCTGAGTTAATTCCCAGAACCTCCTCTATAGTGATTGTCTTTGGCTAGCAGTACTTTAAGATAGCTTTTAAGAGAGCACAATAATCCCATTATACTAGATCAGAATGCTAAAAGGTTCTTAATCCTCTGGAAAGATGTGGAAATCTTCCATTCAAGTTTATACTATACTGCCCATAACTTTTGAGAAGCAATCAACTTTGATGAAATCCACCACAGCTATTGTCAATCTAATTTCTTTGTTAAAATAGGATCTATCTATAAGTTTCCTATGCACCATGACCAAGGGGAACACTTTCAGTATATGTAAAGGTAAAGAGCCCAAGCAATATCATAAAAACATCACTAGGATGTCTACACGAGATTCTAAATTTCATTTGGTTGCCATAAAAGGTAAGTGTATCAAAGATGGAACGCAAATGACAAATATCTCACGTAGTTCAGATTTATTTACATCTCTGTAAGAAGATATCTGACTACCTTACTATTCATAGGGTTTTCGTGATATTATCCTAGATCAGAGATTTGTACTTTGAAGATTCTTATTTGAGAATAAGTTGATATATTCTCAATATCCAGCCGGATAATCCCTCTTGCGACGTAAACAACTTTGATGATACTCCTTACAGGTATTTTAATGCCCATCGGTAATCATTCTTGAAACAGAAAGCAATCGGGCCACAAAGTTTTCTGTCTATTTTCTATTGATATAAAACTATTAATTTGATATTATAGGAACAATTTATAAAAGTATTATTGTCTCCATTTTGCTACTTGGCTATTTATTGATCATTGGCATCTTTACATTAGTCGACTAAAATGAAGAGTTAAGTACTTACTGAAGACGTAGTAAGTAGTACGTGCTAAATCAGAATTTTCCTTCTGCACGAAGTCCATCAGTGCAAATGCAAGTAAAACTAATACAAGACGCCTACAATGAAATGGCTAAGGCTTAAACAATAGGAAACAGATGTAGATGTTCAGGAATTCGTTTTATTGACTTGGCCCATACGTTGTCCAATACAAACTCCTAAGAGCGAATCTTTCCTAAAAGACATTACTCCTAAAGTACGTCTAAAAGGGTTGTGACTTTTCTTGTTTGGGACACACCTGAAATGTGACTGGGAAGGTTTTTGATAGACGTTGACTGAGATTTGTTTGGCAATGTTTGGTGGTTGCTTATGCAGTGTTTGGTGATTATACATCTACAATACCTACAATGCTTCTCATTTCCATCATTTACATATGTGCTAGACATAGTAGACATTACGACATTGTAGATATTGTAAATACATGTATATTCACCAACCACTGCATAAGCAACCACCAAACATTACTGCCAAACAAATCTCAGTCAGCATCTATCAAAAACCTTCCCAGTCACATTTCAGGTGTGTCCCAAACACATTAAGACTAAGCCGTCTAAAAGTAAATAGATCCTTCTCATTTGAAACAGGTTTAATTAAATTGTTTTAATTACAATCTTTCATTAAAGCAGTCTTTAACTAATCACATTTACATTTACACATTTAATGAATAATTCTTGGAATAAATTGATTGCTGCACTCTATGCAATATTGCTGTAGTAATCCGTTAGAAGTTCTCTTAGAAGTTATCCCCGGGTAGGAATCTTTCCATGCAATTGCCCACACATTGACGAAGAGGATTTAATTTAGCAATTTTGTAAGTAGACTTATATTTAAAATCCAATAGAGCATATGTAATTGTTATTTGATTTTGATTTGGAAACTGAGAATAGTTGCAACTGCAACACAAGGTCATTTTGTCTTTTGTATATACTCAATGCTCATAAACTCCAACCATCGTATTATATTATCTTAGAAATGACATTAAATTGTACATGTAGTACTTAGTACTATAATTGTGTATGAACAAACGCAAAATTTTAACACTGACCCAAGGATACGTTCTTGAGGTTTATAATAAGATGGTTGAGATGTAACGATGCACCTATTCCAACATTATTACGTATTTCGCAAAACCTGTGGATTACTCTCGAGGACGAAGGGAGAATAACAAATTCAGCGAATAAGAATGTAAATAAGAGAATGCTTTAGAATGGATGAGAATATTATGGCAGAATGCACGGACACTTCCGATATTCTCTGAAACTTTGGGCAAAACAGTCTAACCAAGACCAAGACAAATAGACATTACTCTAAGTTTGGATTTTGAATGTGTGCATTGTTAAGATGCAAATGTACCAAATGGTCTGTGAAATTAAAATGGTGGAGCAGGATGGGGAAACGATGGTATTACTAGGCTCAAGCGTCAACTCAAACATTTGATATTTAAATTGCCTCTTTATGTCTTCTCTTACACTAACTACCCATTGCGTCGGTCGATGTGAAGGGGGGAAGATGAACACTAAAAATTAGTCATGTTATTCTGGATGCATAAATACATCGTAGATTGCCTACGCACTATCAATCTTATAGTAATTTCTGTGCATCACATTTAACATACCGCTAGTAGTATCTTATGCAAAATTAGCATAATTTATGCAGTAAATAGACCAATTTCTGGTTTTCATCTTGCTGATAATCCCTTTCAAGCAAAAAAGTACTTAGCTATGCTTAACGATTGTGTACATTTGTTTACCTACGAATTAGGGGTTAGGACTAGTTGCTTTCTACTAGGATGGACATGGGACATATAACATTCGTGGATTCGGGAACTTTTAGAAAAGGTTGACCTTCAAAAAATTAAGAATTTAAATGAGATGGAAAATATGCACATACGTTTACAGTGAACAAAAAACATATTGTGCATGTATTTCATTACTGTATACGTGTAGACACACACCTACAAAATTGTGTATAACTGTTAAGTTTCTTTTGCTCAATTTACATTAATTGTATTATTCAGTGCTATAGCATGATACTATTTATGTTCCTAAAATTGAGGTGTTCTATGTCTTCGTAAGACTTCTCTAGCCATCATAGTGAAAAATTTTATATTATCCTCATAAGATGTACTTCAAACGTTGCATAAAGAATTCAAAACATAAAATTGTCATTGCTAGAGATGTACTTTAACCTTTCAAGTGTACCTGATCACAATAAAACTGTTTCCAATTTATATGCATGTAAAAAATAATGTACACAGAAGTCTTAAATACAACCCATACCAATGTGGGTTATACCAAAATATCTAGGTTAAATAGCTACAAATTGCAATATTAAAAGTATTAACTTTCTGCACAATATTTGAGAAATAGGGAAAATATGGCAAAATCTTGTCGCTTATAGCTATAGCTAATGGCCTATGTCACTTGTGATAAAATGGCTCTAATTCTTTTTAAAATGTGTCACTTATGATGTTATGACCCTCTAACTTTCGAACCCTAAATAACATACTTTTTGTGTAACTACAACAAAGAGTATACCAGTCGAAAGGTCTTTTCAAAGTCTATCAAATTAAGACCTTAACTTTGGAAACTTCCAATCCTGTACTAAAGTGGGTTGTTTCGTGTTCGAGTCTGTAATAACTGTCATCATATTATTACGATAAGGTAAGGTTAATATTAACAAACTGAACTAGTTTAGTCCTCTAGTCTTCAAGATCCGAAAATACTAAAGTACAAAGGTGCAGACATAATAAGACTGTTAATATCACGTTAATTTCTGCAGTACTGCATTGTTTATTTAAATGATGTGCCCAAAGGTTGAAAAGACAAGTGAGCTATCAACAATAATATTTATTAAACACGTTCTACCCGAGAATGACTTAGCATAGTACAATGACAATACTTTACTTGTACTGTAGACTAGCACAAGTTGTTTAATACAATAGTTTTACTAAAGTTATCTGCCTAATGTAAATTAAGTTAAAGCAGAGATGACCAGGACAAGGTGACAGTCATCAAGAGTGACAGCTCCAGGATATTGTTCTCTATTCTTCACTATTAAGTAGCAACTGTGTACAAGTAATAAAATAGCTTATTAATAGCTCTAGTTGCCGATTTATTATTTCATTTGCATAATATTACTGAGCGAAAACCGACTATATCGTGAAGGTTCTATGTAAAGCTCTTTGGTGAATGAAATTAGCACTGCGTAACACACCCTATTCATTTATCACATTTATATCAAAATCACAGTCAGTTAACACATTTGCTCAGCTCACATAATCAGTGCTTTGTTTACATAAGGGTTGAGGGGACAAAAAAACTTATTATACTCTTCGGTGTACTTTTCTTTGCATTAGTGACTATCTGGAAAATACGGACACGATTTCAGAAGAGTGCAAGTTTCTACTTATTTCATAGCAGATAAAATATTGGTAATAAGCGTGTGCCCAAGTTGTACGTAAAATATTAATGTATCTAATTAGTACTACACAACGTATATGGACGAGGATACTCTAGTTTCATAATACGAAGAGGAATGGGTTTTAGTACTTCTGAATATATTAGGCCCTTCAGAGTTTCGAGCTCTGATAACCCCTGAAGACGATGATGGGGATGGATGTCTGTTAGGATTGCTGTGGCAAGTTCCCTCGTGCCTTTGTACTGCATCCTTTCGAGAAAGCCTGTTCAATGGAAGAGAAAACGTTCAAATGTTAAATATTTGTGGAGAAGGTGAGAAAGTAAGCAGCTTAGATTAAATCCATTATAAAGATGTGATGACTTACGATTTTGAGCAGAATTTACATGTGGGCTTCTCGTCAGAGTCGTGCTTCATTTTGCGATGTCGCGTCAGATTATCTTTCCGTGTGAACGCTTTTCCACAATCCTAAATGTAAAAACAATTCGAAATAAACATTTATGTCGAAATAAAACAACCAATCGATACCCTCCAGCATACATACTTGTTTCAAAACCATACGGTCTGAATCACGCATCTATAAAAAAGTTATTTGCTAAAAATACATTTCTACTCACAGGACACTTCTCGGTCGGATGGCAGTGTCTTGTTGCTTTGAGTTGTCTTTTGTACTCCCTTTTGCATTCCAAAGCACAGTATTTTGGAATCGGATGCTTCTTTTTGGTAGATTCTTCGTCACTGACTTTGTCTTCCCAAGGCCTGAAGATTCCTGTTGTCAAATAAAATTACCATAAATACATGTAAATCTGTTCTATTGGGTTTGCTAGAGGAACGTCTGTGAGCCTATTGTGATCTCGACTTTTACGAATTTGGCAGAAGCGTCTGAAGATATATACTAATCTGTCCGAACTCTCCCTACACGCCACGTGTATGCATCGAAATACTGACGTTAGCACCAAAGCAGCATGATCTAATTTAGCAATATACGTGATGTCATCCTCGGATGTCTGCCCTTTATTGTACATATCTAGCACAACAACCAAGGAAGATAGACTATAATAGGATGACAACCAACTACAGAAACAAAGATTTATAGACTTGAGCTTATTTATCCCCGGAAATATTTTAAAGTCTTTACACTCCGTGAACAAGATGGAATTCACTATTTAGCATACAAATACAGTACCTATACAATACATGATGTTGTCCTTAACTGAACTTACTGAACAAATCAAAATCTATATGCACTGGCTCTTTCACAATGTGTTATGCTAAACTAATTTCCATTTTCTCAAATATATTTACCAAATTTTGCAGAAATAGTTTTTAGATTGAATAAGGTAAAAAACCAGGGTATTTCAGGTTATAACTAGCAAAATTACTTTATTAAATGCACATTTAATCCTGACTTATTGAATTACTGACTCATAACTGTACTTGGTTTAAGGAATACCCCTCAGCCTTCTAGATTCTAAACTATTACTACCATATTCACTACTAAAAATGTTAAATTGGTGTGGTGTGTTGTGTGTTGTGTGTTAGTAGTTCGTATTATGTCTATCATTGCCCCAGACCAGCAGTATCAGAAATCAAATTCCTAACACCAACATTACTTAAGACAAAAAATTATATGAATATTTTGAATTGAGTATATCTATAATTTCGCAGCTGCAGCAGTCGTTGCTAGTTAAATTATCTGGTTTAAGTGAGTGAAAGTTGCAATTAACGTGCAAAAACACCTCGCCCTATTTACTAATTGTGAATAAGTATGGTATATTATGCATTATGCATGGTTATACTAATGACCTTGTGTATGAAGGTTATGAAAATGATTATTTCAGAAATATTTGGATAAATTTTAAAATACCAACCTGAGTGGGCGACCATTTTTCTTAAATCCAGTGAGTCAACTAAGGCAGTCGCCTGTAAGAAAATGAATAAAAAGTAGAATGTGGAAATCAAGAGACTATAATAGTTTGAAAAGGATTCGCAGAGAATGGACCGCAATATAAAATGGCGTAAGTGATATGAGAAATGGAGTGAAAATTGTAATTTGTGGACGTTGTGGATGAGGAGTTGGGGAGGAGTAATTATGTTGTTTGTGGTGGAGGTGACCGTGGACTAATGGAGGCTCCTGAATCGGACTGGTCTTTAAATTAGTGTGAAATCTCCACCAGGTAATGATAATGATATCTGGATGAACCAGTAGTGTTAAGGCAGACATTTGAATATCATGCGGGGAGGGTTAGATAGGTTTGAACTGGACAGTAGGAGACGAAGGAGTTAAATATCATTTCTGCAGGGAAGGTGTTTTTAATGTTTAATCGTTTACTCAACACAACCAATAAAAGACCGTGAAAGGGGTTAGTTTGTGCTACGTGCAGGTATTTATCAATCAAATCGCAGAAAAGTCGCACAGGATTTCATGCATTAGTGAATGTACATGGAAAAATATTCCCTAAATATCAACCGAGCTTTATCATATGATATTTACAATGGGAGGCATTTTTTATTTATGTATAAACTTTATCTGTTCTGTCCGTACTTTTGCCACACGACTGAGACAGGGCCATCACTCTAGCTCGTGCAGACTTATATTATTATTGTGATTAAATTTAATTATGTATAACACACTTGCAAAATTACCTTGATGCATTCAAATATATAATAAAATTTTGTATACCTACTATCGATATAACTATCGCTATCATTCTTACGTGAATCGTATTTAACATAAGTAAAAATTACACCTTTCTGCATATATATGTATGGCAATTCAATCGCAGCAGACCCCAGACAAAACCAAATTACATAAAAGCACTCATACAGAACCAGAACATCAAAGAAAAAATTTGATATGATAAGTTAATTAACATTTCACCTGAAAAGTTATGTCTATTCTATGTGTTATCATAAATCAATCGTAAAACAAAGCAGATGATTACATACAGATAGATCAAGAGGAGACCAAAACCTCCCCATTAATTTTTTACGATTGTCAACGAGGTTCACTAATGAAAAAGAATATTAAATTATATTGTTACCCCTTCTAAGTGAACGATAATTGACTCGGACGAAACGTTTACTCTGGGGATTTATATAATTCATTTCGCTCCGAGTCTCTTGAGTTGGGATGATGTGCACTGCTATCATTATAAATTACCCCGTACCCTCCTGTCTACCTAACACAACAATTCTGACTCTGACTATTCAATAGTCACACACTTACATATTAGTATACCTATGCGTACTATTTACATATAATCACTCGTTGGTTAGCAGGTTACTATTTACGTGGCACTTCATTGCTTTTACTTTTCTAACTTTTTAACATTGAGTTCAAATAGATATTTTCTGTCAGGGATAATTATTATTGTATATTCGCTTGTTTCTCTCAGTCTACGAATCCCGAATGTTCCTATCTGCATGGAATCTTAGCATTGACTCGAAATTATATTCCAACCCTTTCCTAGTTAATAGAGTTGTACGCTTCTATTTTTTACAGGATGAACAACTTTGTGCTTTTCTTAATCAACCTCATGATTACCTTACTCAAGTTCCTATTTATTATGTAAGTGACTTGTTGGCTTTTGACTTTTCATGCAAAAACCATGTCATAATGACACAACAGAAATAGAAAATCCAAGTCTTTATAAGAACGGAAAACTCTAAATTCTGTCTCTTAGTAAAATGAGTGGATTGTTGCGCAAAAGAAGCCATAATTCTATATCTTAACTTCGACTAACCTACTTATCATAGCTATGAATAGAACTAGTTTCTAAAAGTTATTTACCTAAGTTATCAATTAAAAATAAAAGGGTTTATGTGGGGAAATATTTGTAAATATCTATTCACGACTTAAACTGCTGCTGTAATTTGTGCTGCTTTAATAATAGAATATGATTCATGTTTAATAGATTTCAGTCAGACTTATTTCTAGTTCTAATTAACGATTTAAATTATTCATGCTTAAAATGCGTTTTTGAACCGGTTTCGTATATATGTTACAGTTAGTTTGTACAGTTGGGAAGCTTATACACGTACTAGTAAGTTTATACATCAATTTCATTTTGAAATTCCATGAAAGGCTCCATAAGCGTGTTCATGGTCATGTAAGCCACTTTTCTGACAGATATTGAGGTGTAGAATTTGATAAAAATATTCTTAAACATGTAATTTGATGGAAAG
>JABASH010004672.1:0-13549 GCA_019776445.1 Tomocerus maximus | reverse complement strand
TTAAACTGTTATGATAAGTATTCAATTTTATTTACACTAATAATAATAGTAGTATCAGTATAAATACAGTTTCATCATGTAAATTAACGTTTCGAGACAAAAACTAACATATTCTCTATTATTTTCAATTTACAGGGCTCATACGGATGTTATTACTGCATTATTATAATATTTAACCTATTAATAATAATTAATTAATAACTGACAAACTGACTACTTATGATTTGTTTTTCTGAGGCTAAAAACATATTTGTGTCAACTCAATTTCTTTTAAAGCAAATGAAACAATATTGCCCATTCATCATTTGCAGCTGCTTTATAAGAAACAAAAGAAATTTTTAACTCAAGTTAACGGACATCTAAATCTATTTCTAATACATTATTATCGATAATAACCTTCTAATTATTGCTAAATATTAATTATTATGCTATTCATTTTGCTTGGATTATTTTTCCATTTGATTTACAGTGTAGAAGTAAACTACTTCTTCAGTTCGCATTTGCATTTTGCATAATGAATTAAGGTGCATTCGTTTGAGTTCGCCAAAACTCAAAATCTACGAGATGCCGGTACTAGCCCTGTTAGCCCTGCTAGCTGGACTTCGAAATGTGTTTCCCATTTATCTCCAGTTCTACTATAGCTACAGTATCCGACAAGGATTCAAAAAAATGTAATTTCATAACTTGGTTAGCAGTGTTGGGGTTTTCATATCTGTTCCCTGTAAGCCGTAGTGTCCTTGAAGTTAGGCACTGAAATGAAATTTTGACAATACTAACCCCGAAATATTGTTGATTTTTTTGAGGTATCTTCGTAGATATCGTAGAACTTGAGATCTATCGTCAGGAAGAAGCCCAAGTCTACCCAACAGAATTCATGTGATTGTAATTGCATGCAAGCTTCCCTTTTCTATGCACGGATCTCCCTTAATGAGGTACCTACTTCAAATAATACTTGTGTTTTCATTTACTCGGTGAAGTATTAATATGGTTTTCTTATTTGCGTTACTTAAATAATTTTAACAATGTGGTTCATAGTTGTGTAATAGTGAAGTATTTCAAACTTAGTATACGTTTCGACATTTTACGAGGGCCAATTTTATAAATATTTAGACACTAATTAATTTTCTATTTTTATATCAATTATTTCTAATTCAAGTAGAAAACCAAATTGTAACATTTGTCCTATTTGATAGCAAGTATTGTTTACGTTTGTATGCCAATTGAAGTGTAGAAACTGAAACTTAGAAATAATTACTAAATAAACCAACAACATAACTAATAAGTAATAACGCAACCTAATGAAAGAAGGAATCACAAATTAGCTGAATAAGTGAATCTATAACTTAATTAAACAGTAAACAAATAAGCAAAACACAATGATAAGTCATATCTCTCTCCTCGTTGGTATAAACATGGATAAAATGTTTTCATAAACTGCAAATTAAATTACCCCGTAAGATAGATTTAAATGTTCGGGTGCATTTTTGGTATATTGTTAGTACATTGCAGGTAAATAATATAGCGGTATCGGTCTTTTAACGAAACGAAGATGAGACGATATCTTATTTTACAACAGATACGATTTGGTCAATGCTATTCTTCAACGGGAACAATTTCTCCGGTAGTAGAGGACACAGTGGGACTCTCTCCAGTCTCAACAGCTTCGAATGTAGCTGATAGAATATTAATTTCAGCATGAAGAATACTTTTAAAGCGATTGAGATTCCTTGCAAAAATTGGTGATGCGACTTGATTAGATGCTGGAACACGTCCCTGGCTAGTAGGATTATTAGCAACATTCGGTCTTGGATTATTAGCATTATTTGTAACAGTTGGTGGTATTCCATAGTTCGTGGGTTTCAGTCTTGCTGGACACACCGGACAGGCATTATTTGCACAATTTTTCCAGTGACTTAGAATTTGTCTTGAAGAAGAGCAGTGAACGATGGTACAGTCACGTCCCAGAGTGCAACTCTTCATATGGTTCAGTACAGTCTTTAATAAACCACAATGTGGCATATCGCACTGCAAATTCAAGTACAAATTATTATCACCATGCATGAGGTCATTCATATCAATTAATCTCTGCTGACATGCAAATTTTCCTCATTTTCAGTCACATTTTCGACCAGGTCACTAGCTATTACAAATAATATTAATTAAACAAAAATTGACTTTGTATTATTTTACCCGTGGTCGTGGTGTGTTGGGATTTTCCCTTTGATATATGAGATCTTCACAGGTGCACATCCTGGCGTGGAGCATCAGTAAAAGCTGTCGTCGGATCAATATCTTCTTATTCTGATAACTCATATCAGAGAGATTTATCGGTCGACGTTGCTGTTGCTGCTGCTGACGTTGTTGGCCCTGGTCTCTCCGAACAAAATCCCGGCGAACATTTCGGAGTCCGTCCCTCGCGTTTGGAAGAGGATTCGAAGGAACTTGCCGAATTTGCATTGTTGAATAACTGGAGTTTACAATCAGAAATATTTTAAATGCAATATACACGCTTACTAAGTATCTTCTACTGCTCAGCACTGAATGGAAAATTCGGCAGTGAATGAAGAAAATGAGAAAAGCAAGAGGGTCACAAAGAGAGAATGCTGTCTTTGTTCCGAGACTTGCGGAGAGCTTGTTTGGCTTCATATAGTAAAGAATCATCTTGCTAGCATGTGGTTGGCCAGATTATCCTAGCAAGTTAGCATAGAGATAGCAGTTTCATACGTGATACGTGTCACCTTCCATTATTCCTTAGCTCAGGTATACGCATCTATAGCGCTATGATTCTTTACAACTCTTTTTCTCTTATGTACACCTCTTTAAATCCAACGAAACAAAAGCTTACCTTTTAATGACTATTGATTTGTAAAATATTCTTGTTTGAAAGTTTGAACCGAGATTCGTGTAGCACTTTTCGCTTCGAAATAATTCGGAATTTCCACTGAACACTGAATCTCCAGCAATGAAGCAGCTTCAAATTGCTCCAAAGACTCCAAACTAATACATCGTAAAGTAATGGTATTTTGCTTGTAAATATTACGTATAAATTATCGTAGCCAGCTTGGACTTCTTAAGACTTCAATCACAACACAATAGACTTCGTCTGGAAACTTAGAATCTACACTGGAGCTGATGTTGAAAGAAATGCAAATAAATCAACAGACTGGCCGACTCTAAATAATGTAGAGCTAAAAGTCAGGCCAAATGAATCTTTATCCTTGTAGAACGAAAGCATTCACTTGTACATATAAATGGAACGGAGAAGTAGAGACGAGAACATGTACAGCTAACAGTACAGCAGTCTCAGGAACAAATGGCGTATTATGTTTATACAGAGCTTTTAGTTCAGTTGAACAAACGCTACTATAAACGTGGTTGGGGAAATTTTGCTATACTCCAACCACACAAGGCTAATCGTCAGTGTTGATCTAACTGAAGTAATATGTTAAATATGTTGCATGTATATACGTACTTGATACGTAAGTATATAACGTACTCTGTGGTGCAGATAGGATAGGATACAATCTCTATATTCGTCACTTTTATAAGTGTATGTAACGTTTGTTGTGTACCTTTGCACTTAGGTTGGTCTCAAAAGTATTATGGCTTTGCTAGTATGTGTCAAGGCGGTAATGAAATTTTTTTAATAATTTTTCTGTGTATAAAGTATAGGTCTCTGTATGAAATTTTAAATACTGTAAAGTCTGGCCTTACTTCCTCAATAATTGTGTAAATTTTTCCACCAATGCTTATACAATAGCTGATATTATTCTAAAGTGGTGTATGAAACAGCACATTATTAACTAACCAAAATGAAAATTTGGAATCAGCTATTTAAGGAAGAGATCAGTTCAAGCCTCAACAAAAACCCATCACTTCCATTGCAAAACTAAATACATAGCTAGATTGTATTGTCTTCGATGTGTAAACGTAATGGATGTATAAGTTACGTCATGAAGGAGATTGAAACGTATGCGACGTATATGTACCTACTGACTTCTCTGAAAATGCTAACATGCAGAGGGGACGGAATCAATGTTAGAGGTTCTATGTAGCCTCAGCTTAATACACAGAGATACGTTTCCATGTGCGGTGAGTGAATATCTTTGGAGCTTGGAGGATTGTCGACTGCTTTATTGGCGTGTGCTTACTGCTAATATAACATGGAGAACGCTGAACGTATGATATCTTTGCAACGTATCAGAACGCTCCTTTTGTGTCGTATGCTTCAATTCAACTTGGAGAGAATACTGCAGAATTGTATTATACACTGAGATGAAATACCTGTTTTTGGTGGTGCGTATGCATGCACTCATCAGATGCATTGTTGGGAACTTAAACCCAAGGCTTGTACTTGGAAGTTTAGTCGAATCATTCATTGTCCGGCTGCATGCTATATAGAAGGCTATATATTTCTTACCTGTATTTAATATAGTATCTGTAAATACTAAGAAAATAGATTATAATATGCCTGGCTTGGCTACGTAATTAAAATGAGTAGGTACCTACCTAAATATATATTATAGAGACTTGAGAAGTTAATATCCAATTTAAATAAGCTGAGGTAAAGTAACAGTAAGGTAATAAATGTTTCAAAAAGCTTTTGCCCCAGAACTCATTTTAATACGTTTACCTAATCTCCCTCCACTCGACTTCGTTCGCACTATCGTGAAATACCGCATTGAGATTACTAATTCTATTATTCTTTTCCCAGTATTCCTCAAAATCGATACGACTACCTTACGTATCATGACCATGACGTTTCTAAAATACACTAAATACTTATACTGATGTCAGTACTATCTGAAAATGTGGATTAAATATTCTTTGCTTTCGGGAGACAAAATAGTATTCATACCAGACTGTATTGGATTATTGGAGTCTTTTATTTTCTGAAGCCTGGGAAATCGAAGGGTGGAATGGGAAGCTACATTTTCAAAACCACAAAACAGTCATTAAAAATGCATCGATGTCTTAAAATCAGTAGGTACAGTAGTTATTTTCTACACTCACCCGGGTGCACAGTATTGCTTTAGGTAATACAGCTTTACCTCTAAAAATAATGTTGTACATGAAGTTAGTGTGAATTATATCAATGATATTTTACGTAAATTAAAATTTCATGAAAATTAATGTTTTTAAGTGTATACTTATCATCACATCATAAATGCGCACATACCTAAACTACGAAAGTACGTTTTATAATATTGACATTATGAAAGTTTATTACTAAAGTTTACATTATAGTCGTAGTAAAACGAAAGTAATTAAGCTTGGAGGAACAAAAACGTTTTTGAATACACACCAGTAGTAAGTGCTATTGTAGTAGATTTACATAAGTCATTAAATAAATAAGTAGGTTATTGCCTAAACTCTACTAAACTCTAAACTAAAATTACTACATTTACTATTTACAACAACTACATTTAAATTAACTAGAGCCATATAGAGGAGTACCAGAAGTGGTATACACTATACAGACGCAGTGTGCGACGTATAATTTAATGAGTTGTCCAACATTCTAACTTATTTGTATAGAATTTAAAGTAATAATTTGATAAAGAAATCAAAAATCAACTGCAGTACCTATATGGTTATATTTTGGACACCAAAAGGTCATAAAATGCTATTGGGCTCTCCAGGGGTCTAATCCTCAGGTCCATGAGTCACTGTCTGCAAATAGGAAATAGATTAATAGTTTTGCCATTGCTCCATGATTTCATAAATTGTATGACTCATCTTTAGTGTATTTCAAAAAATATAACGTTTATTATACTACGATATACTCCCTACATTACTGCTTGTTATAGAGCACTTTTCATCAAAATCTCATTTTCATGTCGTATAGTCTGGTCACCTGGTCAAGTATGGTATACCATACTTAATAAGACCGTACAATTTCCCGACTAACTAACTACATCATTGGGCTGATTCAAAATGATATAATATTTAGTATATAAGAGCCTATCACTTGTTTCTCCAACTATAACTTAGTCCCACAACAGTTGGCACTAAAAGTGGTACCTATTCGACAACATTACCGCTACGACCAGACGAGTTCACTTGCAGCACATTCAACAACTTTGTAGACAAAGAGGTCAGAGTCAGTGTCGCATGTACTCATAAACGTAGCTTATTCTTATTTGTAAATAAATAACGGAGAAGACCATACCATTTCTAATGAAAGGGTTACACTTATTTATTATGGTTAATCAAAGTCCAAAGACTGACAAATCTCATGGCATTACGCTCTCTTAAACGACTTTTAATGTAGTAATGATAGGTCGTAGAGTCACAGGTCTATCTTATCTTATGTAATAAGAAGAAGAACATAGTGTTGTTCATTTCTTCCTATATCCTATAGATTTGCTAACCGAAAAGGCATATGTTTATTTTTGGCAAAGGAGATTTGCGAACAGCCCTGAGTTGAGCTAGATTTGTGCGATTTGCTTCGAAATATTCTAGAATCCCGTCGTGCAAATTTATTTGCATTCTATAAGGACGCCGGCCGGGTCGATTGGTTCACTTGTATATGATAAAGAAAACATCTCAGAAAATGTTATTTCGGTGGAATTGCTATAATTTCGAAGGCGTATTTTTCGTTATTGTTTATAATTTCCCTTCGGGAGGACATATTTTGAACGGGAGGACTAAATCAGAAAGTATCTAGAATTTTCCTGTAATCCAAGAAACAACTCTGCCATTGCCAAAGACAAAATGCCGGTGATTTCTTACAATTCATTTATAAATCACTACATGTCTATCTTATTTAGTGCAAAGGTGATGGCAAATATACTACAGAAATACAGAATTGCATGTTATTGTGCATTATCTTGCACCTTTGCGAGTACCACTAAAATTAGTGTTTATTTACATGCTCATGAATATAATCAAACTATCACAATAAGTAATGAAACACGAGATGTAAGTATGATCATAATATTATACAACTACTAAATTAGCTATACAGGGTGGACGTTATTGTGTAGCTTAGTGTTTGAGAGCTAAAATAACTTCTGAACGGCTGGCTTAATTTTAACGAGATATATAGACAGATCATTGGAAAGAGGAAGAAATTTTGAGTTAATAATCAGAATGCCTTGCATACTAAATGTCTGTGACCATGTCAAAGGTGAGGGAGAAAATAAATGTAGGAAAATATGTATGGAAAATGAGTTTTTCTTCACTTCAACTATTTCTCAACGGGTATCTCAATCTAAACGAAATGCACATAATTGGAAAGAGAATCAATGATCAAGTAACTCCTCCATTTCCTCTCCCACCTTTGACATAGACTCAGACATTTAGTATGCAAGGCATTCGGAGAACCACAATTTTTTTCTTCTTTCCAATGATTTATAGCTCGTTAAAATTAAGCCAGTCGTTCAAAAGTTATTTAAGCTCAAACCCTATGATATACAATAACGTTCACTCTGTATAGATAGTAGTATATGTGTGTATGTATGGAAAATAATATTATATGGAAGTCAGAAGTGGGTAGATCGCTCGGTGTACATTATAATACTGTGGAAGTCAAGTGTTTATCTAGATATAACTTCGAGTAAGCTATTGGAGGATAATGGTGGTGCGCCAAAGTGAAGTCTTATGGTATGATGTGATGACGTATCCGTGCTGGTGGTGCATAGTAGTGGGCAGTGGGAGAGAAACTTGTAGCAAACTCTTTCGGCTCCTTATCTTATGACTCCATCGTTATGCATGTGTTATGTAAACATTTTTTTGTACGAAGAAAATTTATGCTTATAAAAATAGTGGTATTATAGTTGTCTTTTTATTGTACAGCACAGCACATTGAACACATTGTTCAATGCAGTAATGCAGTAATTCATGTTTCATATCTTGACTTAAGATTATAATGTACTTTTCCAAAACAGACAACTAATTATGTGTAAATAATGAAGAGATAAAAATGCTACCAGCCAATGACAATAAAATGAGCACTATTAACGTTGAAATGGAAACATTCTGCACTATTTTTGTTGCGGATGATGATTGTTAAGTCTGATTGTTATAATTGCTCTAATGACTACTTATTATCTAGATAATTAATTGTCATTGTATTTTTTATTTTTAAAGCTTATACTAAATATGTAATATTTTTGCTAAAATATGGTACAATATAGTAGTATTTTGGTAATTATTACAATAAGATGCGTTTCATCTGATTAGAATCATCTAAATATGCACAGCAAAAGACATTTAACATTAGAATTAGTATACTTAGTTAATTATCTCTATCGTATTACCGATATACACGACTAAGCAATATAAAACTAAAACTAATTAGCCAAAATAATAGTAAATGTGTATTGTATACTGGATGTTCTGATTCACAATGGGTTTATACTTTATACGCATGCAGCATACATATGGAAAGTGCTAAAGCTGCGAATCAGAAGAGTCAAGCATATAGTAATTATTATTTGCTTCCAATTTTCATTTCTTTTCATATCGTAAATAGAGCCAACAAATTGGACTTTGGTTTTCTCCGTTTGATGGTAACCTTAATTCGCCAGTAGGTTGCCTTCTTATCTTTCAGCTTAGTGTAACAATAATCGTATAATTTATCCCAAGCTACACCGAAATTTGATACTGGGATATCATTCACAATGACTTGACGGCTCAGGTACACATCCAGGTCAGATGACCGCAGAAATTCGTCATTCTATAAATAATAAGACCTTATCATGACTTACATATTTCAGACAGAACATAATGCTGGTTTTTGTAAATTATTGAGTAAAATTATATATAATATCGACAAGGTACGTACTTCTCAGAGTGTAGAAGTAGTATTGATACTTATAATTTTATTACAAAAGTTATTTTATGTACCTTTCTATCCAATCTGGGGACAACTCTGACAGAAATACTGTAGTTACCTATTTTTTCCAATTCTCCATGCATTGTCATCCACCAATGGGCTTTGGATTCAAAAATTTGAGTGTTGAGTAGAAAAGTCTGCCCATCGTACTTTCGGATGTAAATTGGCAATCTTGTGTCTACAAGCATATGATAAATAGCAGTAGTTTAAAGATAATTTTTATTTGCATCATACCAATTTGCCCAATATAGTTTTCATGTGCGAAATCTTACTTCCTGTTCCGGTTGGGGTGTCACCTATTATGAATTGTTCATGGTACCACCAGCGCCTGTTACTAACCATTCCGGTAGCTTCGTGTTCGTTGCGAATATGTTCTAAGTACTTTGTGAAAGGAATCTGTCCGCACCCCTCAGATGCCGTACAGATCACAGGGCTGGAGAAAGTCAGATACACACGAGTACAATGCAAAGATTTACAGTATGGTACAGTGACTATACTACTTATAGAGGTATTGATATACTACTGCATAACCGTACATGATATAACCGAAACCACTACAGTATAGGAACATACAATCTTACATCTCCATAATAATTATTCCATAAAACCCATGAAATAAAAATCCGATTTGCTACATCGCTACGAAAACAAAAATAACATATACCTACTTGATACACTTACCGATAATCGCAAGAATGAAAATGTACAGCTGTGCGAATATGATCAGAAGTGTAAGAACATCCTTCGAACCGAAAGTGACAAGGAAAAGTCTCTTCCCTTTTTCCATGAGGGAGAGGATTGATGAAAGAATATTGTTGGTAACTTTTGTATTTTTCTATCCATTCGGTTTCATCGGCCATTAATTTTGCTGTTTTATCACGATCAAGGTCAAGAGCATTGGATCCATTGTCGGAATCAATGACAGTACAAACTACATCTTCATCCGTCTCGATAATTTCTTCAATGTTAACAGACTCCACTAATGTGTTTCCTTTAATATCTTCTTCGAAATCCACAGAGTTTCTTCTCAAAATGATTTTCTGGGAAGAATTTATTTGATCCCGACTCTGCTTTTCCAAATCTTGAGCCTCAGTCTCAGTTCCGTCACAATCCAAAGTGATGACAATTGTTTCAGTATTTAAATTAACTTTGATTTTCTTTGTTTTGTGCTCCATTGAATTCTCCCTCATTGGAAAAGGATTTACAATTTAAGATTGAGGAAAACACTTGCTTATCATCAAATGAGACTTCATACAATGACAATAAGTAGATCAATAGAAGATATTAATTTATTGATGAATCTACTGCGTAGATGTATTGTGCATATTATAGTATTTATCTTGATTTGTCTGTGTGCAGTTGTACTTGTGTCTGTGGCGGGGAGAGAAATGATGAGGTTGATGTTATCACAGCTGAATAGAGATATTTCACTGTTATGTATTATCTTCTGTCTTGAAATTGGCAGCTACTGAAGGTAGGTAAATAGGTAACGTAAATACATTGGTCTAAAGTAAACTTCTTCAATCTCACTCATCCCGGAGAAATCAATAAAGGGGACAGGACAACTGCCTACCTATTTCTAAAGATGAGTTCCACTTCCGCCACTTTTACAGTTCTGCAATGAAATCATTTAGATCTCGTTCGTTACATATGCCTTATAGTACTTTATATTCTTATCGTGCATGTCACCTTCTCTGCTAAATCATGCATTTGGTGACTATTATAAACATACATACAATACATACATACAATACAATGATCCATTCGATTCCATTCCTTCGGATTTCCCTTCCAGCCCCAAAGTTTTATTTTCTCTGGGCTCAGGTGCACTTTCTCAGATAGAAATTGCCCTTTACTTCTGCGAAGTTCTGTGAGAATATTTTATCTGGCAAAATCGCAGTGTCGGACTGTGAAATTATCTGTAGGAGGAGCTCATTTTGTGCTGTGTTGGGTACATCCTGGCAACAGGTCCATTGCGTGGCAGGGAAATTTATAAGCTAATTGCATTCAGGTACTTTTGAAGGATGCTGGGCCAATGGGTGAAAGTTCTAGTACGCAGATATTTTTTCTAATTAGGTACCTACCTAATTCCATCGCAGGATCAAGAAGCAATAGATCATTTCTTTCTGTATGCCTATTTGCTTTTTAGTCTCCACAAAAGTCTGAGATATGTATAGTAAGTATGCTAATAAATAATTAGTTTTTAGCCTGAAGCAAAAATTCTAGAAAAGTGATGTTATCACAAATGAGAACAAAGCTAAATCAATATAGGTTCTTACAACGTGTAGAAGCAACTACCAATTTTTTTCGATTTTCTGTAAGGATATTGGTCCAATTTGTTTTGGTTGATTTGATTGAATCAACTACATAAGTATGCATGTATGTACCTTTTAAGTTTGCTGTTAAAGTTTACTATTACGCGTTACATGATTTTATTATAGAAAAGATGACCAGTCCATCTACCTACACATGTCTGTAATCCGTTAACTTTAAAATGGACGAGGATAATCCGTTTATACTTTCTCGTATTATTTGGATAACGGATGAGTAGTAATGAAAGAATGGAAGAAATTCGACACAACCATTTGGTGGGAGGTCAAAATGACGAAATGATCAATACTAATGCTATTTCGTTTGCGTTGACATTCGCACCTCAGTTGTCAGTTGGACTTCTCTTCTCTCTACTCGGGGATTATTCATACTATATTATTTGTCTTACTTTGACTACTTTGTTACACCATCGATGCAATGGTATATGGCAATGGCAGTCTACTACTGTACGCTACTTACATACATTATAATATTCATTTATTGTTATAATTTGCATGATAATAATTTATTAAAGTAATTTACAATGAGCTTAGAGTATATGCTGATGATGTGAGACACAATCTCGGTTTATTTACTTCCTTATTTTATTTTAAATCAAGCCTTCAACAACACTTGCTGGATCAGTTGTCTTCAAGCTTCCACGATAACTTGGAATTGAGCCAATTGCCTCTGGGTTAGCAGTAGAAAAAGTTTTTATGATATCAGAAGACCCCTTTTCAGTAATTTCTGCTTCCATATCTTCGAAAGTAGAGATCTGATGAGCAAGTAATTTAGGAAAATCTTTTGCTATGTTGATTCCCCCTTCCTCAAACAGCAGTTTAAATTTTTTATGAGCAAACGCCATTGCACCAACCAAATTGTCAAATGTATCGCAGAATAATTCTCGTTTACAAAATCTGCAATTCCTTTGTGGTTTATCTGTGTAGTAGAATGTGATCACGACACTTGGATAAATAGCCGTTGAGGATCCAAAATGTTCTTCCAAACCTTAAAATTTAGAATGACCAGCGTTTAAAAAATTGACATCCCTTCATTTCTTTCCCTACACAATCCTTTTAAACCGTTACAAAAAGTATCCATTTACTTTCCTGGTTGTCCAACCATTGTTTGCAAAAGTAGTATTTTTTCTCAGGATTTACAGTAATGTTGCTGCCTTTCACGATTCCATTGACTAAATGACGTCCATGTCCATTGGATAGCCGAAACTGATATACACCGCTTTGATCAGCAATTGTACTATCTGTAAAAGATAGAAATTGATAATTTCTCTTTTAGCTGTGTTTTTGTCCATCCAATCGTGGACACAGTTTTAATGATATACGTTTACTGGTAAAATGAACTATTACTTCATACTGTAAAATGTATACTTACTTCTGCCAGCAGAATCCGTATTTTCAAAACCATCTTGCTGTATCTTCCAAAATTGTGCATTCGTGTGCAGCGTATTCACTGCTTCAGACGCTTGAGCAGCAACTGGCCAATTATCTTCAGCGCTCATTGTTGGAACATCTACAATAATTAAATAGAATAATTTATTTGTTAAAGTTACGAAATTAAATGAAATTAAATATTACAGTATAGTATCCCAACCAAGAGGGAGTATAAATGGATACTAAAATATTCTAATTCTTGCTTTCAAATCAAAAAAGTCAGGAGAAAATATGTTGACAAACAAGATTAACTTCGCAATGCTAGTTTATACACTATATATGCATTAAAAATACTATTCTCTAGTTTTTCGTTGGTAATTTTCAAAATTAATTCAAGAATCAAGTCAAGTCGCAATAATTCTCGTACCTAAGTTAGTTTTATTTGTGTCCAACAATTACTCAAATATAATATCAGATCAAAATGTAGGTAGGAGAGAATCAAATTGTGGTTGAATCACGATCCTTAGATTCACTCTAGCTCTAAATAAACATAAATGACGATTCTCCTGAACTCTGAGTCTTATAAAGTAAAGTACCTACTATAATATTTTATGCATATCTATACACACTACTAGATAGACATAGTAGAGGGTAGACCCATTTGTTGCAAATTGGTTTCAAATTACATACATACATGTAGAACTTGTAGAGAAAATCATGAGATGAGATAGACGTTCTCGATCTAATATTGGCAAAGTAACAGTACGTGACACTTGGTAAACATATCCGAACTCTCCTCCCAAGTCAGTTCCATCTTCTACTATTTTGCCGTTATGAAATCCAGTATCTTCTGCACAAGTCATTATTTTCGTCCCCGTTTTTTCTTGTACTTCATGTGTGCTATAGGTTATTGTTCGTATGTCAGTGTCAGTATCAATCTCCTCTGTCTCCACAGGGAGTTCCGCTTTCTCCATCTAAAATTTGAACACTTTTTGTAGGAAGGAAT
>JABASH010004671.1:0-13552 GCA_019776445.1 Tomocerus maximus | reverse complement strand
GTTATATTTAAATTTCTGAAATAACAAATTGATCTATATTCTAATTTGAGGAGACGAGTCTTCCTTTTTCTGTCAGTTCAAATCAATCAATCCCTGTCAATTATCAGATATTTTACGGTATATATATAACTTTGTATATATTTCTCATCTGTCCATGTCCTATCCCACAATCAATGATCCACTCAAGTCTATCTATTTAGTTGTAGTACAGTATCTCAGTCAATTCTTTGTGAAATAAAGAATAATTATTTATTTGTTAATTGCAGGTGACGAACGGTGAGACGTAGGAACAGAGACAGACCGATCTCAATTCTAACATCCAAATAATAAACTCTTTTGATTGCGTGGATGGTAGAGAGTGTTTTGCAATGTCACATACTGCTATGATAATTGTGTCCTATGTTATTGTCTTGTCTCAGCAATAGATGTACAGAATCGACTGTGACACTAACATTTTTGTTTTTTATTGCAACGACCCAGAGTAGTAGGGGATTTTAGGGCCATAATAGTTGGGCTTCTGCAGACATCAGTCAGACACATAGCCACACAATATTATTATAAAGAGACTTACTTGGTGTCGCCGTTTGGAACCAAAAGAAGGAAAACTCATTTCAATTGAATTATCGCAACCGCTTATAATTATTGTAGATCTCCTTTTGTGACTTAGGGGATGAATTTTATATTACATCATGGTATCTTCGTCTGTTTGGAATCCTGTTGAAGACCGCCGATGTTATGGCGTTGGTATGAATTTTATTTGCTTTGAATCTATCATGTTTATATAACGGATATTAATTGGTATCAATTAAAAATTGAATACATCTGAATCCACGGTTACTATTACTATTAATTTTCTTTTGTATTTTTGTAGCCAAGTATCATTTCGACGGTACAATTAGAGGACAGTTCCAGTTGAGGATAAATCTCGGAGAAACAGTGAGGATCAAAGGAGAATGTCGGGAATGGTTCTATGTTCAAAAGGTACACAGCCTTGATGAGGGAATATTGCCTAAGTCCTATGTCCATCTACAGGAATGCAATGTCGTCAGATGGGGGTTAGAATTTATAAACATTTTTATTCGAAGTATTAGCACCTTTTAATATTCTACCTTGAAAATAATTTAATAAATCTTGTTTATCCGGCAATTATAATTAAAGTATCTTGCTTTGCTATAAACAAGGTTTTTAATTCCGCACTGTAGCAGGCAGGGTGAAAGATACGCACTACGGGCGTGTAATTTCTGGTTGGGCGCCCGGGTTTTAGGGCACCTTTTTTGCGAATCTAATCCGTAAACAAAAAAAAATTTTTGGGCGCCCAAAAGTATGCTAATTTTCGCCCAAACCTGAATTTCGGGCACCCGAACGCGGATGACATCCGCGGGGCGCCTGGCTGCGCCCCAACACGGATGTCATCCGCGAAGAAATTACACGCCCGATGCACTAGTTACTTTATATGGGAGGACGTCTGAGCAATGTATTTATAAGGAATAGGAAATGTCCAAATTTTCTAAATTCGGTGAAACGTTTTTGAAATAAGCTATTGAAAAACGGAAGTTGAAAAATTCTAAGTTAGTACAATAAGAAACTAAAAAAATATGGTGAAGATCGGATGAAAACTGTAGGAGGAGTTGCTGGACATAATGTTGCAGACGGAATCCTCCCACTTCTCCAATGTAAAAATCTGAGTGTCTTGAAAATAGGGGGCGGTGTATCAAAAATCGGAAAAAACTATTTCCTATCCCTCTTCCCTTAACGTATGTTGCAGTCGAATGCGAAACCAAACTTTATTTTACATACCTATCTCTTAAATTCATACACAATTTCTTAACATCATCTAAGAACAACTTTTTGAGATCCAATATCATTGTCGATATTTCACATTTTTCTTTCGAAATGTCATTTATAGTTGTCCATTCTTTGCCAATTGTCAAAATTGCTTTGGACAAAATCTCCTACAACCCTTTGACGATCTCCTAACTTGAATGCTCTGTCTCACTTCCCTGCCCCATTCTTTTCCACTATGCAGTCTTGCCCATAGTTTAGGTACTATTCGTGTATCGGGTCCCCTGGTCCCCAGTAGGTTATACCTTTAGGTATACAGATTCGAGATCTGCCTGGGCATGCATGGGCGCGCCGAAGGAGTATAAATGTTGTCATGGTAATTTCGCCGTAGGATCAGGAGGGTGAAGTAGAGAATTGCAGGAATGGGATTTTGAAAATGCATAAGGGACTTTTTCTGAGAAAGCTCCCATGTCTCTACCGTCGCTAATTTGCTATAACATTGAGTATCTACTTGAGCATCAAATTGATCATCCTGCATTTATTTCCTATACAACAGCATAGCCACTGGATATTTGGGGAAAATTGATGAATAAATGTGCCTTTTAGACTTTCAAAGTCCCTTTCGACAAATTCCCTAGTTGACCCTCTTGATCCTAAAGCCGAGGGGTCAAGACATTCACTTTCACTCAGAGTTTTATGACTTACTTAGATTAGAAACCTTTGGGCCGTAAGTATTTGGGTTGGGGGATATCTGTTAGTAATGTTTATTATTGCTTTTCTTTTTCAGTGATGCTGAATTTGTTACTCCTAAACTTGCTCCTGTCGTTCAAGAAATAACTGCAGTCCTTCGAGAATGGCACAAAATTGCCAAAAGCAGTTATGTGGTAAGTTTTGTCTAGTCCATAACTACGCGGTAGAATCTGATTTGTTAATCCGCTTAGGGAGGACATAATTACAAACTGATCCTGTGCCCCTGAAAATAAGAAAATTGCAAAAAGACTAAGATATTTAGGGATTACAGAAGTCTGGGTCTGGGGCGCTGATTTGAATAATCTATCTGTCTACAGCCACGCCCGAAAAGCTCTCATTCTATTTCTAGCTACAGAACTACCTACAGAAAGCATCTGAGATCTCAGTTTTGGTATAGGCGGTGCTGCCATTATGTCATCACTATGCTATTCCTTCACTCCTCCTTATATATTGAAAGTCTCATGATGATTGAAATTAGTTCATTGGCCATCGACCACGTCGAACAGTCATTCAAAATACCTAACTCATTTTGGTTTGGTGAGGAGAGATTCAATTCTGGACCCAGATCGATATGGACTTCTGTAGTTATTAGTTAGATTCGTATAGGCCACCCCCGAAAAAATTTTCGCTAGTTGCCTAAAGCGGCACTGGCGCTAGTTGCCTAAATTAATAATCTGTAGATTTTCTAATGTGACATCTTTAGTCTGAAATTGAAATATATAACGGTGGTAGCAATCTTTTTCCCTGTGTCCCTTAATATGATTTTAAATAATCTCCGTAGGAATGGAAGGCAGAATTTCCAGCTATCCGAAGTATGATTTTGGAGTTGCATGACTGTCGGAGAAAGATCACACTCCCCAATTTGACTGTTGAGGGACTGAAAGAGCTTAAGAAGAATGTAGCGAGAATAATCGACAATGGCAACAAGTAAGGGCCCTGATTAGTTTACATAAATTTCTATAAAATATTATGTCCCTTATTGCTTACAAACCATTTATTCCTTTCAGCTTGTTAGCCCTTCCTATGTCCGTTCGGGATGAGAATGGAAATCCACTGAATCCAAGTTGTACTTCCACCATTGAGCTTTTCCGTCAACATCAAAAAGCGTCAAACAAATTGAAACGCAATGGGGTAAGATATGTTACAATATTCCCCTGGTGTTCCCAATACTCCATTCTCCCCAAATCCAATCTTAGGATTTCCAAAAGCCATATTTAGATATTGGAAAATTCGAATAGACTACCTATAATGGTTTTATTTAAATGAAATGTGAGAACTCTTGAATCGTACGTACGAAAACCGTGTAACTCTTGAATTGAACATTTGTGAACTGAGGTTTGTGATTTGATAGAAAGGGTCTCAACGTCGCAGCCGCGTCTTTTCCCATAGTAGCCACTCTCTCCTAGTCACGGTAGAGAAAACGTCTTGGCATATTGTTGACGAGTGTGAAGTTCGTTTCTTCCTCTACGACTTAACTCCAGACAAGGAGGGATCGTTCAGTGAAAGTGCCCAGTACATCACCAGACCGAATTTCGCTTCCAAATCCCCGCTCAAACTTTTGTTCACGGTAACTTTGCCTTTTTCAATACGAAATTCTACTATGCTGATAATATGAATAGTAATTAGCGTTACAAGCTGCATGAACGAATAATAATCGAAAAGGAGGTGATCACACGTTTCCAACTGAAGCTATTTCTGATACGATATCTTTTTGCAGGATTTAGGAAAAACGGATTTTGATCGCAAAAAAGTATTCCTAGTTGCTTACGTTGTAAGAATTGGTGCCATGAAATTTAAAGAAATAGATCCAAAGAAAGACACGCCATTTTCTCAGAAGTCTAGTCAACAAGTTCGGAGGCCGTGCTGCGTTGCTGCCAAAGAAGTCACTAATTTATTCCGTGAGAATTATGTATCCAAAGGAGACGATGAGCTTCACACTGTTCTCTACATGCCGTACGGTTTTATATAATTCCATGTGTTACGTAGTATTCTCAGAGCCTACCCTAATAGATAACACAGATGATGATTTTGTGATAGAAATTCAGATAGCAGTACCGTTGTATTGACCTGGTTAGTTAGAGCTAAGCAATTCAAATTAAACTTTTTTCAATTTGGTTCAAATTTGTAGAATTTTGAACCAAAATATATGCCAATTGTACCAAAATGAAAAAAAATGGAATTTTAATTGTTTAGCTCTAACTAGCAGTCTACCTGATCCCCGTCCCAATAATATCACCTAGGTAATTATCTTGTAGTTATACTATAGTTATACTTCTATTTTCCAAAGTTATATCAATGAGGAAACTTTGATCAACATCACTTGACATTAAGAGCTTTAAAAAATCACTAAAAATATAAAGTGGAGTTTCATATCCTTTCTAAAAATTGCATTAGTGATTTTTCCAGAAATTTTCATCAAAATCAGAGGTGGTCAATTTTCTAATTTGTTGCGGGTGACTCAATTTTATAAAATTTGGAAAAAATGTCGCTTCTCTTAGTCGGCGACGACCAGCGTCATCTCTTGCTGGCCAGATACAGGAAGCTACCTTAGCCCTGTACTAGGTCAAATATTGCATTGAATTGATTTTATTAAAGTACCAAATAGTTCAACTCATACAGAACAATTAGCACCGAAGGCAAGCCAATTTTATTACCTTACTCCCTCAGACAAAGCTGGATCGCAACTGCAACCATGAGTAGAATACCGTTAGTTAGTCAAATTATATACAGTAGGTAATTTAGTCATCAAGTCATCATCATCTAGGTTTGTTTTATTTGTTTGGGGTTTATTAAATGACGTCATGTTAGTAATTGAACTGAATTTTTAACCGACAGAGTTGGAGACGATTTCATGGAGAACACGCTAGTAAAATTAATAACAACCAAAGAAGCTCAAGGTCCGAACGGAAAGGATGTGAAGTCTGGTCTTTGTATCAGATTAAGTATGATACCCGGGACTCCTGCTCAGGTAATACCCGGTCATTTACTACCTCTTCTCACACTGTTCTCCTTCCTCAGCCATAAACTCGCGTCTTGTTGATACTATTTTTTAACATGAGATTCAAAGTACTTATTATTAATAGATAACGCCTTACAACCGAATAACAATATTTTATATAAATTGACCATTGTTAAAAATATTAGTATTTCTCGTACAGTCAATAAATTGCTTTTTTTCAAGGCAATCAATAATCAAAGTAATTAATTTCAGCTTGATTTTGGATTTTGAAACTGACAAAATTGCTCATGATTTGTTTTGTAGTAATTCTTAAATAATAGCCATAGGGACTTGCTCCACACCTGCAGTTATTACATGTCCCCGCATTTTATGGTATCACCCTGACCCTTTATCCAGCCACATTGGCTTGGTGGAGTGCTCGGTCGTCTGACTTATCAATGTCTGTCAAGTTTGACTTCCACTGGCAGTTCGAATCCTGGCTAGGTGAAATGGCCGGTAGCTGTTTAAGGCGAGTGTTTGAGTCGTATTACTAACCTCAATTACCTTTACTTAATCCAATTAGTTGGGCTGTCAATATTCTATCATATTTAATTAATTTCACTCACGAGCTGTCAACAAACCATCAACCTTAATTAGTTTTATTTATTGGACAAAGACAAGGCCTAAATCTGAACCAGCGGTTACTACAGATCCTGGGCGATCTTGCGTGTACTTCGGATTGCCAGGGTTAGCTTGAAACGCCACAGGTCTTGGCGGGTTTATAAATACGCCCAAGAGTCCCACAAAAATGACTCGTAATGACAGCCTTAGGTCAATCGGACATCAACAGTGCCAGTCTTGAGGTAGTTGGTATGTAATAGGCTTGCAAAGTGGCCTGCGCCCAATACTAAGTATCACTCTGTACAGTGAGGCAGTACACCCCATAATATAACATACATACACCCTGATCCTTAATATATTCTTATTAAACTATTTTTAAGTTGTGACTCTTGGTGAAAAGAGGTGGTTGTTATTTATAGGTTATAAATAACAATAAATTATTACACTAGAAATAACCCGTCCTACTGACGAGGTAGAAATAAACGGAATTTCATTTAATCATCATAATAATGGCCCACAAAATTCCACTTAATTCAATTCGTGTAATTAATTGATGGGTCACTTGAATCAAGCCGAACTTTAACTTTAAATGACATAAATATAAAATGACAAATATCATTAAACAGATTTTATTCCGTTACTTTCAGATCTTAGAGGAGCAGCCTATTCTGTTGAGAGGGAATCCAATCATCGCTCGTAAAATGGGATTCCCTGACGTCATATTTCCCAATGACGTCAGAAACGAGCTCTATGTAAATTTAGTGCGTGGGGAGTTCCATAGAGTGGCGAAAACGTCTGACAAAAACGTTGAAATCACAGTTTCTGTGCATAACGATAAGGGGGAGGTTCTCAACGGAATTATTTTTGGCGGGAGTGGCTGTGACCCTTGCAACCAGTATAAGTCCGTTGTCTACTACCACAGTGATAAGCCGCGATGGAATGAATATTTCAAAATTGCTCTGCCAATGTCCATTGACGAGTTTTCTACTGCACACATTAAATTTCTATTTAAACATCGGTATGAATTTCTAATTTTAAAATTAAAATAGTATCAATATTTGTAATTTGCTTTACATTTTCTAACTTTTATTGATTTATAGAACTTGGAATTTGCAACCTTATTACTACTGTATTTTTTACTAACAATGATTTAATTAATTCTTAGATCATCTAGCGACACTCAGGACAAAACAGAGAAACCATACGCGTTGGCTTTCATTCGCCTACGGGAGTTGGAGGGAACAGCCATTAAAGACGGAATTCATGATCTTATTGCTTACAGAGTCAGTTCTTTTGTTTACCTACCTATATTTACGTCAATATATTATAGAACAATAAACCATTGCGAATGGAGTAAGGCAGAGTAGCTTTTAGCGTGGTAGTAAATAAATATGTTGCAAATAAACATCAATAGTGAAATTGAATGGCATAATGGTAGTAAACTAGAAGTTGAATTTAAACATTTCTAACCTTTGAAAAAATGTCGAATTCTGTCGGTAAAAGAAAATTAATTGACACTATTGGGTGTAAATACAAAAGCAGACCAACTGACCGAGAGGAAATCGCAAAAATAAACATGCCTTTTTGGCTCGCATATTTGCGATCAGAACACAAACGGGTTGACCAATGAAATGTTTCTATTCCGTTCAAAAATGTTACCGCATTCGTTCGTTCACAAATGCGCAAACTTTGCGGTTTTGAACTTTGCGTAGCCTGCCCTGAGTAGAGCTAATATTACCCTACCAAATAAAAGACAGAAACATTAATTTGTTGTTTTCTTGTCTTAGAAACACTAAAGTATTGATTTCTTGCCATAAAAACACTATTGGTGATTGCTTGTCTTAGAAACACTAAATTGTTGATTTGACAATCAAAATAAACAGCAGAGTAAATAATTTTGACTACATCAACATGTTATTGAACTATTTTATAGTATATTAGATGCATTTCAATGTAAAGCCGAAAATCAAGCGCCTAAGCGAAATAGACAACTAACGCGCTTTCGCGCATGAGATGGCCTAACGCATAACGCATAGGCCTTGTATTTGTATTGGTATGCATGGTGGAAAGAATGTGTTGTCCACCACTGGTTGGTTGGATGACCGTTATAGAGTTAGCATTAGGTAAATATTGGCTATGAATTTCTGAGCCTTATGTTTTAATTGGACAATTATTGTGGTGACAGGTTGATCTAAAGCATTACAAGGAGGCTGAAGTCAATTACTTGAAGCTGCCCAGTTTTCGTGCCCATTGTTGGAGTCGCGAGTCGAAGCCTTCGTGTCCAGGATTTAATTTTTCCCATAAGGATTTCTTTTGCATACGGACCACACTCTGTTCCACAAAGTTTACTCAGAATGGTATGAAATACAGATCCGTATTGACCTTCCTACTTCCTATCTATATCTATTAGTATATATCAATACCAATAATATCTATCAAGTTCCTCGGTAATAATTGGTCGGCATGGAACCTGTTTGTCGAAGTAACCTGGTTTAAGTCCACCAGTGGATTCTGTGGACCTGGGTCAGGGTCGAAAGAGTCTAATTATTAATGCCCCAAATCCGAAAGCATATACAATAATCAGATGTTTTGTGTAGTCATATTTATAGCCCGACGCAAATTGTGATTTCAAATTCAAACTTGCGATTTATTTACATGTCATCCAAGTTCTGTTGTCAGAATACAAGATTAACAAAAACAACTTCAGCAATCCCAACAGTATTGGCTGCTGCTCTAACACTTAAAGACATGATAAACTTAAATATAATTTTATCCTACAACTTAATCCTAAACAAACAAATTAATCCTTAAATTCATCCTCTTCAATAATCCTTAAATTCATCCTCTTCAATAATTCAAAAATTCATCATTTCTGTTTTCTGACGTGATCAATTTTACCTTGTCCATTAATATACTTAAATGTTACAATCAGTAAGTAAGCGGTTAATCTTAATCCTCGATTTCCTATTTATGAGCTTTGTTCTTAGTTTTTCTTGTCCACTTACATAATTTAGGATACGAAAAATTTGTTATAAATCTAAGTATCCTGTTATCAATTACTTTTAATTGCGAATCAGTTTGCGTAGCCCAGATTACGCAGAGATAAAGTATATATTATAATGTCTAAAAAGTATTTTTGGAGAATTTTAAATTTAATAAAAAACTAAAAAAGGTGTAATAACGCGACGTTAGTTTCCCTAAAATAGCTTCAGCAGCTTAAAAATTGTGAAATGGCTGTTTTGCTGCCTAGTTTGTCCAAAAAGCTCATCTCAAAAAGCTCATTTTTCCAAAAAGTTTTTCTAGATTTTTGTGGGTTTTATTATTTGACAGAATTTGATCATAGTCAAACCCCAACCAATAAGCAAAACTATTGTAACTACATTGATGGATTTTTATTTTCTCAGCTGACCTCCTTGAGTTGTTGCAATGGAGCACCAAGTTGAAGAACATAGCGGAGCAAAGTAACCCAAATCAGCAAGAAAAACTAATTGCCACTCTCCTTGACACTCTTCGTCAAACGTTGCAAAAAGTTCAAAATGTACCTGGTGAAGAAATTGTAAAATTTCTCCCTGACGTGTTTGACGCGTTGTTCTCGATTTTGGTGGATCCTGTGGGGGAAGTGATGAACGAATTAAGTGCCGGGTCCTCTCTTCGCCAGTCTGTAATTTTAGGTAGGAACGGTTTTGAAGATTTGGAGCGCATCACGGAAACTTGTGACCGACCCGTCTTTGATTGCCTAGTAAGTCTACAGTTCATTCGACCCTGTAAATAACGATTCATGTTTTTATAATAATATCTTTTAGGTACCTATATATATGATTGCAGTAAATAGTAACTAAAATATGTATAGTAAAAATGTGTAGTAAAAATGATGTACATAGCGCTCGAGTGGTAATGAATGATACTTGAAATTGATGAGAGAGTGTATTATTTCTGCTACTAGAGTCACTCACGAGGTATTGCCACTATTAGTTAGGAAGATTTGATCTGTCTATGAAAAAGCAGTTGCATGCTTGTTTGATTTTTGTAGATATATATATTTGGACTTATACTAGACCACAAATACCAAAATTTCCAGTCAGTTTTGTCACTGTACATAGAGGATGCGTTCAGTTCCACCTTGGCTTACAAGTATTGACAACCTTTTTTATATTTGTTTTATCAGTTGCTATGCTATCACTCTCTTTCTCTCACTTTCTCTCTCTCTTCATCATTTTTGCTTTGTGAACATCCCTTCTCCCCATCAGTGTACAAAATAACACTTTCACCTCTGGGTATGCTAAATAGACCTTGTTCGAAAACGGTGTAAGGGATTACTAAAATTGGCCCAATTATTTCAAAAATATTTTTGTAACATTAATGTATAATGCTACAAATTATGAATGAAAAAATGCTAATTAGTATCAAAATGTACAAAAGGGACCTCCCTTAGGATATATACTATGTATTGTACTTATACTTATATACTTATATATACTACGTATTATCTACTCAATCCAATCCAATTGATGCCTTTTGTATCTACATCACTACTATAGATAAAATCGTAAGAGAGTTTGCTTTGCTTGGAATTTGGAATAATAGAATAAGGGAGATTTGGAATAAATTTTTTTGTACGCAGGCGCTAGGGACTTTACGTTTAGTGTTTATATTCTAAATTCGTGTTACCAGGCATGCGCGGAAGTTTAACATATTTCAGCAGATTCAACACCTACTAGCCTACTATCAAAGTCATGATAATTGCAATTGCAGAACACTCAATGGCTATGATTTTTAGGTTGTCTCATCAGCACTCAATGCCAGATTCTGTACATGTAGAATTCAAACGTCGCGCCTTGATACTTGAGTAATGACAGTTGACTGATTTACAACTGTGGGCTACAGTTGTTGGATTTCACAGTCGTAAGTCGTAATTTTGCGTACATGCGTTTCCATTACTATTCGGTGGCGCCTACGACTGTAAGTCAGTAACGAATGGTAGTAATAGAAACTGGGCCTTACTCTTTCTAGTCTATGTGGTACTGTGGTACTTACCTAATTTAACGACTCACTCAAGCTCATCGTCATATGATTATCAACCACAGCATTTTTACCAAGGGTAACTTAAACCCCCACAAAACTGTTGTTTTTCGTACACTGCGTCCCCTATATCCTCTCCCTATTTGTGGCATATTATGTAACATCTTTGCTTCATTCTTTTAGTCTGAGGTACTCCACCGATCTATTACTATACTTACTTTTTTACTGATATAATATTATGTGAATGTTTAATATCTTTATATTAAATAATATTAGTAAGTCTGTAGATGTTTAATGCATTATGTTTCGGGGAACAGGAAATTGATTCGAGAGCTGCAACACGCCATTGAAAATTCAGAGTTGCCGGATCAGGATAAAAAAGTTCTTAAGATTATGAAAAGCATTGACTTCTTCTTCAATTTCATCGTCAAATCATTTGAACACCGAATACGAGCTCTAAATATGGAGTGAGTTCGCTTGTATTATTTACCAAAAATCCTTATTTGTTTTGATGTTGCAGACAATTTACAAAGTCAGTTCGTATATGGCTTCGACAATGTATTTTGCAAAATACGTACCTACAACTGAGCTTCATCTATAGACGGTCAGCGCAGTGTATACACTACAAAATTTACACAAATAATATAGTTATTATGTTCTATATTTGTTACAGTGTATTGAAAACCCATTTGACATTACTACATTTACTAGTAGCGTGTTATACCTATTAGACGAAATGGCGTAATATCAAAATGGCATAAACGAACAACCTGTCCAACTAAACATTCGTTGATTACCTGGAAATATTGTGCAGTTTTATGAATCCTGAACCTGGTCGACTGAGTAGGCAGTCCAGTTGTAGGCATTCTGCAATATATTTCTGCATTTACGACTCGACGTCTCAAAACTATATTTAGTATATTTGTAAAGTATTTGTGGTTTTTCCTGATGTTTCTGGTTGTGAGCAGATTCGGGAGATCGGATCAAGGGACGGAAACGGAAGAGTTTGAGCGACTCCTCTCCTCCCTTTTTGAGTCCATGTGCCAATTGATCCAGAGGCCAGAGGACAAATTGCTGTTGTCTCAGGGCGGTTGTCTCAAACACATTCCGTCGGTCGTCGAAGGACTCATCACTGTCTTCCCCGCCAGACGTCTCAGCGACTTGCTTGTCCAGCTCCTTGGCAAGGTCCCCAAGGCCAAGCTCACCAAACAAAAACTGACCACCATCACGGATATTGTCCACTCATCTTTGTTTCTAGATTCCGACTGCAGATTTTTACTTTTGCCCATCGTGGCAAAAAGTATTCATGACCACCTGCCGGGCAACGATGAGGTACTTTTCTTTTTCTCATCCCCGAAATCCTATCTGAATATTTATGGTGAACGATATAAGATGTGGTCAGTCTGGTAGACTTGGTCCATGCCTTAATGGTGCCGGTATTGGCAATTCTCACAACTATTTTTTTACAACTGAGGGTACTGACTTTCTACAACCATGCACTGACATGGTGACTAGGCAGCTCTATTTTCTTCTACAAACACACGTAATGTCACATCAGAGAGCTGAAATGCGTATAATTACACTTTTTGTTGCTCAATCATAGAGCTTTCAGACTTCGTATCTGAACGTTTCATGCAATCCGGATTCGAAATATATATTGTTATAATAACCCTTTTTTTTAAATTTCATGTTATAAATAGGCAAAGTTTTGACAAATATTTTTGAAAAGAAAAAACTTTTAGCACATTTTTCTTTGAGCTTTAGTAAAACTTTTTAGTACATTTTTTGGGATTTTAAATAAACAAATTTCCGCTCTTTGCACATGAGGTACAGTAAAAAATGGTATCAAGTACAGTAAAGTAAAATATATGTATTGCCTAGGCAACCTATATTTATCTAAGATAAAAGCTATAGGTATATCAATACGGACTACGGAGTTCGACCAGGAAGAAAATTAATAAACTTTAGAATAGAATTCTGACAGCTAGTGAGTGAATTTAATTAAAAGTGTAAAGTCACGCCTCCGACCTAATCTAACACCGTAACAATAATACAACACACATTTTCTGATCTCTGCGAAATATATTTAAGTATAATGATTTATGAAGTAGCCAAATTAAATTATAATATATGCCTTTTTACCTTATTAATCTAAATAATTCACCGTTGGACTATTGTTCAAGAGGGCAAAAAATCTCCGAAAAGGGTTTAAAGAAGCGAAAATATCGATATAATTCGCCGATTTTCGTGGAGAATACTCATATAATTCTCATAGAATTATTTCAATAAGACCATTCACGCGAAAAACACAATCTCGAGATTGTAGCTCTTTGGCTTAACTATTTTTGTAGCGTTCTCTCTACGCAGCCGCGAATTTAAAATGTAGCAGCGGGAAACGCTACGATTCTCAGAAAATTGTAGCCACTCCAGAGTAGCTACATT
>JABASH010004670.1:0-13554 GCA_019776445.1 Tomocerus maximus | reverse complement strand
ATTCCATAATAAGAGTTTCCATTTTTGTATCCTTCATATACATGGTAAAGTTTCTGTGCAAGTACAAGTGCTTTTCTAAATAAATTATTGTTATTTTGCCCTACATACGAAAGTGCTAAAGAAATTAATATAAATATTAGCCAGTAGTATATAGTAGTAGACAATAAACATTAAATGCAATTTACAACGTTATAACAATATAAAAAACAGAAATACAGGGTAGACAAAACTCTAAGTAGTATATTATATCAAGTAATAATTTGATCGTAACTTTAATTCATTTGGTCAAACACGGATCACATTCTTTGAATTTTTAATTTCTTTTCATTTCCGGTTGTTTCCTTCCTCTAATAAAAGTTTACAAATCCATACATTTTCTCGATCTTGCTTTGCTCAAGTTTGCTTGCAATGCATATAGAAGTCCAACCAGCGAAGCCGATTGCGATTGTACTTTATTTACAATAGCATGGCAAACATTGTACTGGAACTGTACAAGTAATGTATATGTGTGTATAGGGTATAATATATAATATCAATAAGTTGACACAACAATTAGCAGCTAATTATTCACACTGTCTATAATGGTTAGGATGCTTGGCTGGAGCTCGTAAGTGTGGAATTCTTCTTTGAACGACGGCAAGATTTTGGCATGAAGAAAAACATCTTCTCTTGGATCGCTCATCATAAATTGTACTAAAGCTACTAATACCAATACACTAATTATGGCCACGCACCAACACACATCACAAAAGATTGTACGAGACACTCCCCCCGTAACGGGCTCAGCACATTGGCCTGAAATACAAACACAAAAAGAGATGCAATATAAGAAATCCTGATTCATACTAGAATATAGAAACTATGTACGTGTATAGATTACCGTCTATGGTAAGGTTAAAAGCCCAAAGACCATCGCCACTGGGACTTCCATCTCTATGACAGGATTCACTACTGCTAAACACTCTAAAGCCGTCTTCAGATTCAGCGTACATGAAGCAGTAGCGACGAGCTGACGTAGACGACCGACTTAGAGGTGAAGCTATTAAAAATCCAGTTCCATTTTCTTCCCAACTTCCATGACACTCGTAAGCTAATACACAATTGGAAACAAATAATGTTTTCAAACAGTCCCATATGTATTTAACTTAGAGTTACGTTTCAAACTAAAGTGATGTACTTATATAGTATCAGTGACATGACAATTATTATGCTACAAGGCAGAGTTCTTCGGAAAGAATCGCTTTTACTTCCAATTCCCAAATCAATTTTCACAGGATGAGAAATACTGGATAGCTATAGAGGGCCTATCTATCCATTTTAAAGTATCTTCATGGCTTCATGTAATCCGATATACTTTTAATAATGCCATTTGCTATACGACGAAAAAACCCATTTTTGAAATGAAAGTACCCCAAACCCCAAAAATTTTAGTTGGAATAATTTAATTCTTGAGAAAATCGGGTTAATTCTATTCTATTATCTTCGAAACAATAGAATACAATTCTATTTTTGAAGCAAAAGCAGTCTTATTTTTGTAGTAATCCGTAAGTTTTTGTTAAAGCAATCCATTACTTCAATTGAGAATCAGAAATCATACCCTAGCCTCTGTAGCCTATAAAAGTACAGATTTTGTAAAATGTCCCGATAATGGTATTATTTTAACCGTACATGTGATTGGCTCCTGTGAAACGCATCGAGAATGAAATTCTATCGTAGCTCTATTTCCGCAGCCAACGACGAGGCTATGAAAAGCTCCATGGGGGGATACAGAGGTTCCGCAAAGATCAGCAACGAGACGACCGTCTTGGGTTACTCCAGTTGCCATGAATTTTCCCAAATATGGACACCTATCTGACTTGACTGCTGTACTTATGAGGGTCACGTACGGCGAAGTTGGTCCCATGGCGTCCTCTCGTAAACACTCCATATCGTCGTGATGACCAGTATCAAGCAGTCGTTTTATTTGCAATTCTATTACATGGCTGTCTCTCTTGTACAAATGCATACAGACTGTAGTGCTTTTGCTGGAAATACATTTCAAATACACATCTGTGAATAACACGCAGTGAGCAAGAAATATTTGTAAAGCTCAACTTGTAAGTGACATCACCATTATTGCGACTTAAAAATGTGTATATATATACTATTAAGCATAAGAGTTTTTACAGACAATACTAAAACACAAAAATAATAGTACGATTTTTAATATCTGGGTATTACCATCCTTCCGTGTGATGGGCCACAATTGCAACATGATTCTCCGATATATTTTTGCTTGACTGACACACAATTCGTGTTCCACCTGTGAAAAATGGATAATGATGGCTGGAGATATATGTATTTCCATGTATAGCACTATGATGATAATGGCCAGAGGATGAATTTCTCCGAGCTTCATCTGTAATGTGAATTGTTGTGTTTTTGTGATGCATCCGAACATTCATTTTTCCATCCAGAGAGTGCCAATGTTTAGAAGTCAACCATTCAGGATACTTGCACTTAGTTCCCCCTTCGTTAACTAGACATTGGGATTAAACATAGCAATAGAATTCATATTTTTGGCTTTTGAATTATTGAATTATTGAATTATTACGGGAGCATTCAATTTAGAATTACGAGAAAGTCACAAATGCAGTTAGATATCATATTATAGGTAGAATTAAGGATAAAACTGGCATAGAACTAAGGAGTATTTTATAAGAACTAACTTTTTGTGAAAATTAATGTCCTTGCTCCTTCGGTTGATGAGGAAATCCCACTACAAGTGGCATCTCCACTTTGGGCGATGCGAAATATCTGAGTGTGATCTTTTCTGTCACGGTCAAATACAAAACATCGGTAGCGATCTTCATTTGAGGTAGCCAATTCATAGTCAATCTTTCCAACAAGATAGTGATAAGAGCTATCTTTCCACAGGGCTAGGCATTGCAATTCCTCCACTATTTCAAAACCAGATTGGATGGTTATTGCCCAACGTATTGATATGATAAACAATTTTGATGTTTATTAGTCTCTTTTGAAGATTATTTGTAGTATAAACACGGAACCAGATTAATTACCTATACTTTCTGTTTTCCTCACATCTGGACATGCTTGATAACGTAACAGCAAACGAGATGGTTCCGTACACGTGTCCACATTGGAAACTGGATATTTACAATCTCCGTATCCTCGGTTATAGGTGAATGTAAAAGCACCCCTAAAAATTATCAAGTTTAAATGAATTTTACAAATATTATACCCAAAATCTTGCACAGAAGGAATTAGGATTCTTTATAGATATGTTCATTTCAACATGCCCATTTATATAGTCATAGTCCATTAATCTTTGATCTAATGTCATGTATTTAAGCAACTTACTTAAAGGGACATTCAACAGGAACAGCATCCATTCGGAACAATGAGATCAACTGGGCATCTCCTTGTATTTGACTGCACAGGCTTTCCAGTAGGTCTTGGGCCAAACAGAAGCTAGCTGTAGTACAGAAATCACAAAATGTTTAAATTAACTAGTTGGCCAACATTTACTGTAATAGAGAACGCAGTTCTATGAAAAATATTGTGCTGTTAATACTATAGTTCATAATAATAGTTGTACTTTGCATTGTTACGAATAATCCTATTATAAGACCGTACCAAATCGGAGGCCGGCCAAGATTCAGTCACATAAATCTTTAGAGATGTACAACGAAAGAAAATCCAAATATTATATGCAGCATATAATGCTACATGCATCTTGGAAATTGCAGCATCTGGTTTTGATGCATTCCAAGATGCACTGCACTATGTATGCATGGCAGATGATCAGATGTAATAACTGTCTCTGACTCTCTGACTACTCATGGTATTCATTTCACCCTGTGATTTTTTTCATAGCATTTGCAAACCCATTTTTTGTAAGTGCAACTGAACTCTTGTTAGTGCAACTTAAGTTACGAAATTGCATTAAAGGTTTATATTACACTGTATGCGGTATAAGTTGATGTCAGTTAAATATTTCTATGTCTGCTACAAATGAGATTAATGTAAGAACGGCAGATTGATACTAAAAGCTTCTTATCATTTTTCAGCTGTCTCAGTTTAAACCCAATAAGACTAGGTTTAATATGGAAAAGCCGCAATAGAAGGTTTGAATGGATTTGTATGCGTTTAATAGATGTAAAGCACAAATATGCATATTATGGGTATTATTAGAGGATATTGGACCATATAGGTCCATATAACATTGATGTGTGGCATTTGAGGCTCAATGTTCCATTCCACAAGTTGGTCATGTCACAGGAATGTGCAATATTTATAAGAGACATAGTGTCTAGTCGATGTGAGACTCGTGCCAAACGCAAGTCAGGCACATGATGATGTGATATGAAGTGAGTGAGTTGAGAGCTGAAACTGATGTGAGCTAAGTTGAGTTGAGCTCAATCTGTTTAGTTCAGTTCAGCAGCCTCCTACCATGATCGACGGCATATATGGGTTTGAAATCTACTCTCTCCAGATATCTCTCAACTAAACTCATATTATACTACCTACTTCAATTTTACATTGCCTCCATTCAAAACTTATCCTTTTTGTTCAGATGCGCTCTTCAGAGACCTTAAAGATTGAAAACACATATGAACACTTTTGTCAGGATTTTACACTTTTAAACTGGAAGCTTCGAAAAAAATAGAGAATCTTTCGGCATGGAATCTTGGACACATATGGAAACATAAGAATTGAGAGTTCTCATGACATGTCACGTCACTATTCTACGATATCCTCCGAATTAGTTCTTTGAATGCTGAATATTTGATAGTTATGTGCAAACGGATACGGATAGTCAAAAGTGGAATCTAACAAGTAAACGCTCAAAGATAAGTGAGATGTCAAAAACGAAAAGAGATCTTTCACGTTCAATAGATTTCTTTGGCATGTCTTGTCTAGCTCGAGCACACAAAGCTGACGAGTCTTTTTCATATTAGCTTTGCTTAGCACATCTTCCACAAACTTCTCAGCGAGTTAAACACTCAAATCTTTTTATAGAGATTCCTATACGCAAAACCTCTTTTATGTACTACTTATCTCTGTATAACGGAGCTGCATCTTCAAATGCAATCTACTTCATTCTCCAATATCATATCAATGTCACTGTCAAATCAAACCATCACATCCACTCCATCTTAATCTGACTTTTGTGAGACAACTAACATGTTAAACTTCAAGCCAATTTTTTAGTAGTGTTACTTTCATTTCAAAATTGTACGGACCAGATTGCTTGACAGTCAGGCAATAGTGCTTTACAAAGCCCTATTATTTTTCTTCGAAATTTCAAGAAAATCTACGTTATACTGAACATGAGTATGTAAACCCGGTAAAAACTCTTGACTCTGTACTGTCTGTACCACAAATGCATAAGGTTATAGAGTTAAACTTGAAATAACATCGATTTGTAAAACAGTAACATGTTTTCACGATTACAAAATACTAACATGGTAATTGCAATATTAACTTACTTTCTTTGTATTCCAAGACATTGTCGTGTCTTTTGTTGATGACCACACAGCTGTGACAGTTTGTTGATCTGCAACAAAAATACGTTCATATTATCAATAACTTAAATATAATCAACACCTGATATAATTCTCCGTAGATTCAGATGCCTGATATTGATGGTTTTATAAAGGAGATCATTATTAAACCATAATCAATTCAATATTTTAGAAACGCTAATTATATATCACTATATATAAACTCGTTTAACAACCTAACAGCTCTCTACCAGAAGTATTTTTAGCTTCACCTTTAATCTATTTCGGCACTAAACTAAATTCAATGCCATTAATCGTAACCTGATTTTCCATTTCCAATTTTCTCACACATTTTAAGCTTTAAACAGTTACAAGCTTCCATCAATTTTTACTTCCTCTTTTCAGTGCATTAAAGAGATGTCTTTATTGGAAGATGAACGCTTGGAATAGTTGCAAATGTGTAATAGTATGAAGTATACTAAGCATAATATCTCGCCATACATTTCTAGACAAGTGGCATAGATAGAAGGAAACAAAGAGCCCGGTGCTAACTAACCGACTTTCAAACTCGTTTTCTCAATTCTTTTCTTATCATCACGACTTTCTTGTGTTGTTTGCTCTGCTGAACGTGCAGTGCTAGGGTCATTTATCAAAACTAATTCATCTTATTGCGAATGTTATTCTCTGAGTCTGTTCACATGGATGTGCCCAACTCTCCTCCATGCAGTCTGAAGAAATTCCTCCCTTTTCCCTTTTAGCAGTTCTCGTCTCCTCTGTGATTTCATTCGATTTGATTAACTTGAATGAAGCGTGGCCGATAGCAATAAAGTGATATTGATATCTTTCTTCATCATAATGCCATATCATCATCCATCCCCTTACAATTCCTAACTGCTCCCATCACAGAAGCTTTTTATGTCGGATATAACTGAGAAAACAGGAAAACTGCGTATTTTCCTTTCCTTAGCTATACTGCCCTATATAACATCATGTTCTGCGTGCATTCATACAAAATATCCAACTAGCCTACTATTGTTATCTACATCTTCACCTCACTCACTCATTCTTAGACTTGTTTTCAGTTTTGGACTTTCACTCTACTCCAACTTAAGAATTCAACGGAGAGTGCTAAGTTCGCCTTTTTCGTATAACTACTAGTCTATTGAAGATGTATAGCGAATGCTACTATGTGATCTCCTCTTTTGTTATATGTACCATTATTACATTTGTGTGTGATATAAACCGTGGTATACAAGAAAATATACTGGAATGCGTTACATACGCTACGAACATTAGCTGTTGGTAGTTTATGTGAAAAAAACCTCCAGAAAGAATCAAAAGAAAGATAAACGAGAAAAGTTTCGCAGTCAAGTCAACTGAAGCCAACTTGAATAAAGAAGTGTAAGAGTGAGAGGTGGAACGGATACAAATACTGCCAAGTCCTTCTGCTCCGAATTTCCTTAACTCTGTTTTAACTTTGCGTAATGTTAGCTCTTCTGTTCTATTATGTACGTATGTAGCTATCTATTATACATAATATCGCATATAGTCAATGCGTTACTTAAAATACCTACAACTTTCCAGAAAAATAGACTAACCTACACATACTACCTATATCTTGTAGAAGAAACACCCAGACTACAGAATAAGTAATCCAACTGTACTTGGAAGACACTACTATCTGTTTTGTCATTGTAATGGATACCTTGAGCTTACACTTAGATGAAACTACACTTTATACTACTATATACAACATCGAACCGTGCACAATAGATATTTTATGGAAATGGCAAAGAAAAACTTTGTCCCTTGACTTATTTCACTTTACTAGACGCGATTGACATTTCTCAGGACTGTAGTTATAATATGTATTAAGCATCCTTATTTAGGTATATATGTTTGCACCTTTTTGGTTCAAGGTATACTATTAGTTGTTTGCATTTAGAACTATAGTCCTGTTAGTATAAAAGTTCTTGCATAGTAGGGTGAAAGGGTAAATGTAAGCAGAGGGAGTATTTCGGTGGGTTTCACAAAACTATGTATTGTATGTGTATCCAGTTAAACTTATGGCTACCTAAATGTCTAAGCTATTGTAAATAGCGGGAGTATTACATAGGAAAGAAGGGAACTAAGTACAAGTCTGGTAGATTCATCTCATGGACATTAAGCGAAAAGTTACGTACGAGTTGACGACACGACGACACGACACGACGTTACGATGCGTTCTGAGCACAAGTGACGAGTGTAAAAAATGGGTTTTCTCCTATTGAGCCAGTCTTAATGTTGGCAATTGTGATTCAAACATGGTAAGGGTGGCACCCGATGATTTTTAGTCTCTCAAATGCTCAACTTATCCAATAGATTCAAACTTGAGTTGCCTCGACTTGCCTTGCCATTTCATGGATTGCCATGTGGTTTCCTCACTTGTCTCTCAAACAGACTAACTTTCGGTCCTGCCTTCCTCTGTATTGTCATGTAGTGCTTTGGATTAGTTTACTATGTATGCTATCTTATGGCTTGTCTTAAGCGATTGCACATTGTGCTACTGTCTAACTATCTGTAGACTCCTTCCAGGCGTTCTTATCGCGTAATACTTAATTACTTTTCGTATGCAATAATATATAGCAAGTGTAATTCAACGGAAGGAGCAAGGACACAAAAAACTGATACCAGACCTTAACTGCTACACCAATTACTATAACTCCCTTACAAACTACAAACTCGACAACTCTTTAATAAGGACTGTCTCCCTAATAACTTCGTATGAATATAAAGGATGAGATATCACACTGCGATCTATCTTCCTCTCTTCATCTACCTACGTACTTATATTTTAGGTCCAGATGTTTTGTGCTTTATATATCTTCCTGCATTACACTAACCTCCTCATTCACAATCTTACAGACCGAAAAAGCACAAACAAAAAGTTTTTGCGAGAAATCGACTATAGTTGCTAGAAGCCGAGTTAGCAAAATAACATTCTCGTCCCGAGAACTAAGTCAATAAGCAAGGCTTTAGAGATGCCTTGAGGTTTTCATCCCATTTCCGAGAGAAAGTCTTCATTTCCGGAGGCTGCTCAAATTCTAGCTATAACTGCGCACTATACCACTCATGAGTTGTTTTATGAGCGTTTGCTTTTCCGTGGAATTTTGTAGCTCGGCAGATTCAGCTGTCTGGGTAGACAATATGTTGTGAACATTCGTTTATTCTTGGAATTATTGAATTGAGTAGACATTGGGATTCGCAATGAATTAGTAATGAAATATTAGACAAAATTATTCACTGAGAAATGCTACGTAGTTCTTACAGCTTTCTGATTGCCTTTGTGCTTTGAGGATTGCATTGCTTCATAGAAATGTCTGGGGTTACCACTTGCAGTTAGTAGAATCACGTAGAATCGGAATGAGGATAACTACTTTATAAATAGTTTTGATTACAATCAAATTCTCAAAAGTCTTCTATACCTAAGTAGTAAATTGTATTATGTTGACTCATATAAACATTTAGACCCACTCTTGCATGCATTGACTTGAGTTGATACATCTGAAATTAGGTTGATATGTACATGTTAAACTAAGGGCAATTGATTCTTCAGAAGCTGATTCAGAGGAAATGGAATTCCTTTCGAGCTAACCGCTCATAAAAAACCAATTCTATTTATCTACTCGTCTTCTTGCAAAATATGCTTCGTTCCCAGGTGTTGCTACAAAACCGATACGAAAGATACTTATTGTTGGTAAAAAGTGTTTTCAGTTTTCGCGTATATTTCTGTCTTCCTTCGTGCATTTTGGGTTTGTACTTAAATTAAGGACACTTTTGTGTTCATTCAATGCAATGCTCTTAATATTAATATATATTTATAATTCTGTTACCTAAATTAAATATGCAGATTGTACAACAAAGAAATATTCCTGTAAGTGCAAAACATAAAATAACCTATGGCCTATGGTTTATGATTTCACTTGCTAGTAAATAGTATGGCACAAATAATATGCTAAATATAAAATGGAGCTATCGATATCGAGGGTCAACTGGCTATTGCCGATGCAGTTCCTGATACCTTTCAATACCATGTTACGTTGGCCAGACTAAGAAATATTGCTTTTCTTCAATGAAATTACTAGCATACATGTACGCACCCCTCTTAGCTAAGAAATGCACTCAATTGATTTTTACCATATATCAATAAACAGATGTCATTCAAAGAGAAATGCAGCCTGTGGCTAGAGACAGAGATAAATCATTTTTCCATATCGTAACTCGAGTCAGTAGTAAGTAGGCATATAAGTAATAGGCATATCTGTTTGTACCTAAGTAAACAGTTAACATCTCAACCCTGTCCATGAGTAGATAGCAAATCTAAGTAGTTAGTACGTGATACAATGCTTATACATGCGTGTTACTATGTTTTCTAGGTATCCATTTTAAAGCTGAATGCAGCACTACAAAAATAGAAAGAATACTAAAGCCCAACACATCATAAACTGTAGCAAGCAAGAATAAAGCTCACTTAAATCGGTAAAATGAACCTTCCTACTAAACCCAGGAGTGGAAAGAGTGTAGAGACCACCCAGAAGAACACGAAATGGCACGTAGAGAAAACAAAAAGTAAAAGTACATAGTCTGATGTTATAAAAAGAAAGGAAGTGTAAAAGTAGAAGGAATGGCAAGTGTTGTCCTTTGTGGCTGAGTTGAAGGTTCAAACTATCATCGTCCAGATTTCCAGACATTTTGATGCATGTTCCGATACAATAATACATGTTTCCAAGGTTGGACATGTAACTACATAGCATGGGTGCAGCAGTTAAAGGCATGGGTGTTATGTCTGTACATGGGTGCCCAGACCAGAAACAAGATCACAATACAAAACAAATAGCCATATCAAGTACGATTCGCAATCAAGATCACACAAACCTAGCCCGAATTTTATCTTGGCGTGTCTTGCGTTTTGTCTTGGCCTTTCTCCCTATAAAATATATCTCTATTGTGTGACTGTATATTATATGTGTCTTCTATTTATAGCTTATAGTGGCCACATGCAATAAATTTTATTTTTTGCTTATGAACTTAGACTCACTGGTGGCAGTGGGACATAACTTACATGGATATCTAGTAGGAGATCCTGAATGGAAGTTTGGTGGATATATTGTTATACACATCACAGCTCAGTGGATGAAATGCTTATTGAAAGAGCTAAGTCAAAGTAAAGCAGCGTATCATCCGTAAGAGAACAAACAGTGCAATAAACCAACATCCCAAAGTAAAAAGGGTGGAAAATCGAAAAGAAATTGATTCCTTTCTACGTTTTACTATAGGAAATGGCTATGACTGGCTGTATTGTGATATCTACCTCTCCCTCCCTTTTCTATTTTTATTTCTGCTTATACAACATACAAACGGCCGATTCTACTCCATTTCCATTCACAATAGCATCCATTGCATTGCAATCCACAAAGATATAGCTTCATAACGTGAAAGCAAAACGCAAAATAATAGAAAGCGGAGAAAACACTGGGATGTTTTCCAATTTCCAAATGAAGGGCATTTCATTGTGCGTATAGTAGTAGTTTCTCTGCAGATAGTGCCTACATATAGTTTTCTCGATAAATAAAGGAATCAAGACAAGTCATCCCACAATCAGACAGCTAGTCAACCTAAACACAGCCGAACCACACATGCACCACCACGCACACTATATCTAGCAATTCACAAACCTCACGAGTCTAATTTCAGTGTTGTGGCATTTAGTTTCCCATTTCACTCCACACACTCCTATCCTCACGGCTTTATTTGTTTCTCTGCTACTCTCTTAAGATAGCAATCCTAGCTTAATCTAAAATCTAAACTTTATTGTGTTTATTTACGCACACAACTTCTCTCCTTATAGATAATGTAGATATATAGAAGTATTTTTGTATTTACAGTGTTAATCCTCCAGACAGACAAAGGGCACTATAATTACAGCCTATTGGATAAGCATCTAGTATAAGACACCCTGCACGCGACGGAAAGCTTCAGCTAATAGAGTCACACCAAATGGAAACCAAAGTCAGACAGATCAGCACCAAAGTTTATCTGAGCATGTTTACATCCAACGTCTCAAGTTCACGGTCGGCTGAGCATTTGTGTGTACATAATATGGGAACACGTAGTATTGAGCATAATGCATATTGTTGTACTCACATTTGGCAATAAATAAAAAAGTACATGTCCAGAGAGCGAAAGAGGAAATAGTACATGATTTTATTGTGATGCATCATTGGATTGCATTGGATTACACAGCACATAGGATTTAGCACACCACATAGCACCATGCAGACCAAGTCACGGACTCGTGTCATGTCATATCTGTATTTTTTGTTTTCTCGTCTTATCAATATATCTTGCTAATCCAGGATATAAGGTTTGTTATGCACAATGCTTTCCTCCACAAATATGTACATCCCCAGTACTAATAATATTGGATTCCTCGCTGGATAATCCTGAATATGCTATGGTCTGTTCAGAATTGAAGTAAAGTGAAGAGACAGATGAGCCTGGACAATTTCAAGACACGCAAGCAAAACTCACACGCTAATACATAGATATTTGTAGTTTGTGCTAGGCAGGATAGGAAACTAAGTAAACGAAAGGATCCCATCAAATGTCTTTCCCCATTTCAACAATATGAGTAGTAATATGTATTCATCTCTGCTCTTGCTCACTTTTCTCTTCAAAGCATGCACAGACAGAGTCAGAGTCACTCCGTTCGTCGAAGATCTGTTGTGTCTGCCTCTGCCGTTGTTCACAGTGGGTGGGAGTCTATCAGAATTTCACTCTTCTCCGCTTCTATAATATCTGTGGAGTCTAAGAGTAATCACATCGGGCAATACCATCCCCTATATGCTTAATATACTAGTCAAGACAGTCAGTCAGTCACATCAGAGCCAACTTAACCAAACCAGACCATAAAGCTTACTTACACTACATATACTATACACCAACCAACAGATCTCTACTCGACTCATCAACAATTCTTCACACGAACAGAACAGGGATATCACAAGAAAGATATCACGTAATATTCTCCGTGCTTTGCTCTACAGTACTTTACTACAGCCGAGGCAAGCTTCCTCTATTATCCTTATCCCTCCACCTAAGACTACATTGCACATTGCACTCACATCCCATCCCATAGAACACACTACACAGAGCTACGCACAAAATATCTCACCGTTGTCTTCCAACTCTACATACAGAAATCCTCTCTCCACTCTCACTTTACTTTGCACTACATACATTTCCCGAATTTCCCCATTACATTACCCTGCATTGCCATGCTAAGCAACGACCAAGATCTATTTCTCAAAAAAACTTTCTCCCGCCGACCTCTTTGTGCCTATACTGTCTGGCTGCATTAGTATCCTACTATCTCCTCTGATATACATCTCTCTATATTAAATACTCCTGCCCTATGCTCGGTGGAAGCTAATTTGTTATTACTATAGAACATTCAATGCCACATTGTCACACAACTGCAGTGCTAACCCTATACACTATAGGCTACATCACATTGTCTTCAAAATGGGAAAGTGCAAGCAACCAACTTAGTCTATGGCTAAAAATCTGCATGGAGTATGGAGTAGGTAAATAGCTGCCAGTCTATGTACTAGGGACAATAATCAGCTATTTCGAGGCAAGGTACTTTTCTCATAACAAACTGTCATACACTAACGCTTACTGTTTACAAAAATATCTGGCATACTGGACGTTGAGAAAGTATTTTGGAAACACAATGGTCTTAGTTTTAGATGTGCATATTCTTCCTTTTCCATCTCCTTATCTCTATTCTGTGCAATGTAAAATAAGTAATTCTTTCCTTTGTTTTGCCTTACAAGGCCTTGGAAGTTGCCATTTTATTTCACACCTGCCTATTCATCGGTGATCAAAACTTATCACCTGTAGTACCCAGTATTATATACTATTACCACTAGACATTCCGCGTTTGTACCTACTTTTGGATTGGTTTGTATGGAGCGTGTGATATTGGAGCGCGGTACATTTGATT
>JABASH010004669.1:0-13554 GCA_019776445.1 Tomocerus maximus | reverse complement strand
ATACCGGTTTATACCGGTATAATACCGAAAATACCGAATACCGGTATTGCGAAAAAGGTACCGGTATTGCAAGCCCTAATCAGAATGCATGATAGAAACAGTAGAATGTCAATCTCAACGCGCTAGCCTCGTGTCAACATTAAATACTAGGGCCCCCAGTACTGTTAAGAGTTTCGAAAGGTTTAGGCCCCAATATTTGGTTAAATTTTGAAAGATGCTAACCCAGAACCCAGAGTGGAGTTTATTGTTTTATACTTGAAAACGCGCTTGCTTATTGCACATTTTGGGAGTTATTCCATGCATAGATCTTACATATGCATGCATGTGTACAAAAAATATTTTTATTAAATATTTTTATTCTTAAAACATGAACTATCTTAGTAGGTGTAACAATTTATTTTCGGTGGACTGTTTGAGAGTAAGCGTACGTAACTTTAAATTAAAGAAACGTAAGTTCTCTTAGCAAGGTAAAAAGTTACGCTACGCTTATGTATTTCAGTTAGCGATTTTACTTATCTTCAAATCAGTGGTTACGTGGTGGAGTAAGTAAGAAGCTACTGCTTGTACCGCTGATATCGTACACGGGAACCTTTAAGGTAAAAAGTTGCGCTACGCTTATGTATTTCAGTTAGCGATTTTACTTATCTTCAAATCAGTGGTTACGTGGTGGAGTAAGTAAGAAGCTACTGCTTGTACCGCTGATATCGTACACGGGAACCTTTCAGTTATTAGAGGTTACGTGGTGGACTGAGTAGGAAGCTACTGCTTGTACCCCTGATATCGTGCACGGGAATCTTTCAACCTTACGTAATGTCCGTGAGTTTTGCTCGTAATTTTTCCTTTTTTACGTCACGCGAGTCATTTTTCTTCACATAACATAGGATTCCTACGTAGAGGGGGATGAACTTACGTAAAATTAAACGTAAACATAACTAAATCCTTGTTTTTAAATTAATAATTTGCCTAATGCGATGGAATAAAGTTACAATTTTCTGATATTGACGATGGTGTTGTGTGCACATGGGCACCTGAGATTTTAGATTTAGAGTCAATAGGGCGAAGTGAATGTACGGTGCATTGCATTAATGTGATAATTCAACCCTTGTGAACCCTTTGCATGCCGTAAGGATAAGACCGGTTTGCAATTTCACCTGGAACAATAAATCTTGGGTTGGACATAAAGCGAGGAAATGCAGTGTTACGGAATGGGTGTGTGTACGTGTGTATGCATCTGTGCGATTACTCGGTGCAGAAGTGGGAAAGGTAGGGAATGCGAAGTCAGAAAGTTAAAGAAGACTCCCCTGCAAGGTTTAGAGATTTATTTCTCTTAAATCTCATTAAGGATTCTGACAGACAGGAGAGGAATGGTAAGGAAGACATAGTACGACGACGACAACATCTCATTCTCCTTTTCCGCTTTGACAGAACCAACAGAGACTACACAATATTACATAAACTTAAGAATACATCTACCTATAACTGACTGCATAAGAATGTCGTATATAGATGCACTTGCACAATTTAGTATATAAGTGAATAGTCAATGGAAGAGACAGGAGGGCGCTTCTGGTAGTGGGACAAGACAACCTCTGAATGAAATCAAATTGAAAGATACAAAATAATTTCAGAGGAGAGGAATGAGACCATAAGACTTGATGGGGAGTAAGGTATAGAGATAGTAAAGAAGAAGTCCGTGTAGAACTAACGTAAGCTGAAGCTTAGCGGCCAGGAGAAAGAAAGAACCATCGGAATGACAAGAAAAGAAAAGTTAACTAAAAGGAAGGGGAATTTTGAATTGGAAGAAGCGGCGAGGCAGGAGACACAGTAGGAGGATGCAACAAACCTCCGGAACAGAATATTTCACAGAGGATGGTTAAGGTTATAGAGTTAGGAGTAAGAAAAGGACCTTTGTACGCTATAGAAAAAAGAAGATTTGAGGAGGTGTTCGATGTAGTAACTTGTGCCATAAGATAAGAAGGGAATGAATGGACGCTACTACATGCATCACGCTACATATCCTTCCTACTTACATTATATATTGGGACCACGCAAACCACCACCTTCCACATCTACGATACTTACACATGAATACAATTGCGGGAATTTATATATCCATAGAGCAGGAACTGCTGCACTGCACTATCTTTATCCCGTCAATAGAATTTTATAGTAGAATGAACTTGGTGGTGGAACTCACCCGTAAGAAAAAGAGGGATCCGGATGGGAGAATAGAGAGCAGCCTTCTGGAATCAGACCGAATGGGTTTACCATCCATGAGCCAAGTGATTTCTGGTGTTGGATCTCCATCTGCCTTGCAGTTGAGGGTGACGGGCTCATTTCTCGGCACCACTGAATCGGCCGGGTGCTCCAAAATCCGAGGTGGTCGACCAGCCTCACCTAAAAGAACGGACACGGATTAGGATCAAAGATCACAAGAAAAACGAAACGACTTGCTCATAACATATCGTAGGTGGCACATGGCATTGCACTGTTGTACTCAGTATGGACACTAAACTACAACTACAACTGGCAGAAGTGTAACTGCACTCAGGAGAAATCCTAGTGGCTATTTTAACTTTTCAAACGAGACATCACATCACATCGAACATAAACTTTAACAAAAGCTTTACGAACACAAGGTCGAAGGTATTACTGAACTTGTAATACTATATACTTATAGTTACTATACCAGGTGGTACTTATAATACTATACTTACCTATAAAATAAGATATCTTTTCTTACATTGTACGCGTGTGCACTTTTGGAAGTACGAGAATGTACTTAGCTGCCTGATGTTACAAGTTATGTAAGTTTGAGGTAAAGTATTACATATAAAATGCAATATCATGTACTGGGTCTTAAGACTCAATAAGTACTGAGTGAGGTAAAGTGCAGGGTCGAGGCACCAAGCTAATCTTGAGCTGAGTTAGCTAAACTTATTGCGACAACAGAACAACATTAACACATACTTCATCGGATAAAGTTGACTTTCACTCTTTGCTTTCTTTCCTTTCACTTTATGACTTGACTCGACACTTTCTTTCAACTGATCTAAGAAAACTTTTCACTTCCTACCGCCACTGCTATTACACTAAATCTCTTCTGTGATCGACTAAAGTAAGTAATGAAATACCACTACACGTGTATACTGATTCTTTTCATACACAAAGGGTGCCTAGTGTCTATGCAAATAATTATGGAGTATACAAAATCAAATCGGCTAGGGCAGGCGTTATTTAATATCTGCTAGGCACAAGTAATGTGAAATGCCTTTTTGCAAGTGAAAAAGTTTCAAAAACATGGACAATTGTTCTTTTTGGTACAATAAATTCAATGACCATTTATTCTACAAGATAGTGCATTTGGAGTTTAGCTGAGTACATCCTTGAACACTACAGTATGTATGATAAAGAACTTCATGTACACTGTACAAGACTAATAGTTGAACAGTTGTAGAGGGCAGACGCACTTTAGGTGACATTCCCAACTTTCCCCATTAGACACACACTTTTGCCACTTAGGCATTACAAGAACATATTGCGCTCTCCACTTCAGCTTCGTTCACGCTCCGTTTTGTTAGCTTTCCTATATGTTACAACAATATTTTGATGAAAAGCCCTTGGCTAAAAGCTAAAGCCCCAATCTCTTAATTTCATTAATTTCATATTTCATTGAGTTCCACAGGGAAAGTCTCAACAACTACAAGCACCTAGTAAATACCCACCTAGATACTTCTGGTTAACTATTTTACAAAAGTAGCACTTTGCAAAACTACTACTAGTACAGGGGAATTCATTGGATTATGTTTAGCTGTCTGAAGTGAAACTGCATACTTAGCGTGGTCTTATGTAAATACTGTCTCGTTTGCTTTTAACTCGTATTTCGAGTAAAGCGATCATTAAACCGAACACGGCCCTCCTATAAAGCTGCAATTCACGTCCTATCGTTTACCTTACATGTGCTCCGTGATATGTATTTATGATATCCATTGAAAAACAACTCACACAGAGCATAGGCACGTAGTAATATATAAAACCTGGTGAAATTAACTGGGTTAATCTTTAATTTGTTGAGCTTGGAGTCATAAAGTGAGCTTTTCATGTTCGTAGATAAACAGAACGGGCAATATACTTAAAGGTTAATAAATTCTTTGTGATAAGACGCATTAAAACTGCGTATATAGCCAAATACCGCTATTTAGCTTTCTTGGCAGTGCACCATTAAATTCGATGTAAAGCACAATATTTGCAATCAACCTTGCTATGACTTTATTGCCTAATGCACAGTTTAATAGATTTGATTGCCATTACCTAACACAACAGAGAATAAGAACTATATTACACATAATATTACGAATTTCATATACTTTGAATTTCCTTACACATTTTCTTGGCTTTGAAAGCCTTGGCATTCCGAAATTGATTAAGTGAGTCCAAGCTGGAGAGAAGGAATGCGAAATTAATAATATTTATCATGAAATGCCACAATATTGCATTAGAGATATGAAAGCAGCAATAAATAAGTTGCTATTGCCATATTGCATTGTCAATTCATAGAGATAAGTAGGCATGTAGCTGCTAATAACTCAAGATTCAAGAATTTCAAAAATGTTGAGCAAGATTCACCGAAAAGGTCGTTGAGAATATGTAGCGTGCCGTGCATAAGTCAAAAAAGTACAAAAACCTAAATATATTCTCCAAGTCAATAGACCTGACACAAATTCAATATCACACATGTGAAGTGAATTTTATTCAATCTAAAACACGTTCTGGTTTATAAGTCTAGCTTGGCAAGTGCAACGCAATGTAGCGTCGTTTTCCTCTTGGTGTAACAACCGAAATTGAATATTATGCTGTGGTTTGGTATGGCGCCCGGAGTCGTACATTATTACTATGGACAGAGACAGGAAATATTTTTCATATTGTATACTTTAGCATTTCTTGGGGCGAAAGTAGTAAACTATCCGAAGTTGGTGTCCTCAGCCCTTGAATATTAGAGATCACAAGGTTAAAATACGAGGGAGTAGAGCAGCACATAATGTAGCACATGCATACATGCATTTTATAACTACAGAGTAATATTAAATCGATGAAACAGCAATGTTATTATGTATGAAATATGTAAGAAATGCTAACATTACCTTGACTCTATTATAAACTAGAAAAGCAAGTGTAACCGAATAGATAGTAAATAATAGTTGTTCGCCAACACTAGAGAAAGTTTTCGGAGGAGGTAGTGTGGGATAGATAGTAGCGTAATATAATATGCCATGTATTTACAGTATCTTAACTTCAGCTTTGCTTTCTCCAAGGAAAAAAGATGAAGGGGAGAAAGAAGAATGAGCAAGTGTAGAAAGGTTTGTCAGGCTAAAGCTTAGCTTGTCTCCTATTTATGTTTGTACAGTACTATACTTACACAACTTACACGCACTATGGACTAACAGAAAGTGTACGCGTAGAAGATATCTTGTTTGTTTAGAATAACACGACCGTGTGCTTCCATTAGAAGTAACTTATATAGTATGAATAAAATAGTATCCATGTTAAGTAATGTTATCAAGATGCAATGCTGTATATAACTATGCTAAACGTGCTGTAGTGGTCTGTTGTAGAAATAAGTATGTAAGTCAAGTCGCGTTTGGTTAACTTAAAGTACTTGTTCAATATGCTAAAACTTGCAACTTTCAACTAGTCAGTGGTTTTGATGACAAGACAAGTCACTGCTGTCGCTGCTCTTGCCCTTCTTCCTCCACTTTTCTCTACATTGTACCATTTTCATTCAAGGCATACCTTTCTTTATACTATATTATTACATACCAATGCCTAAAAATGATTACCATATTTTCCTATACAATACTCGCTTAAAAATGTAGTATTACTATTGTAGTTTATAAATTCAAGTATTTTACTTTTCTACCCAGAAGTAATATTTATTAGCAATGGAGAAATTATATTATATACGTACATCTATAGGTGTAAATCATGTCCAAATAAATATAGCATACACGATAACATAATATAGTATACAAGGTTCTGTCAAAAATGATTTTAAATGTCAGTGGGTATCTATTTAAAGTCATTACTTTTTATTTATTTAATACAAAATATCTATTTTAACCAGATAACGGCATTCGTTCGATGTTTCTAGCTTTGAATGATATACCTAACACAATTATTTACTTCTGTATCCACAGTATTCTGTAGCCTTACATCAATTTTGGATGCTAATAGTTTCCAAGTCGTTTTGAAACGTGTTGTTCTTATGCAGCTACGAAAGTCTAATCCTTTTCAGCAAGCAGCTCACATATCAGTTCATTTATTAGGGATGTACTTTTCACAAGGCTCTCTGTCAAACCAAACTGCTGCTTCCATATGCCGTTGACTACTCTTAGCAAGCACTCAATCTCAATGGGAAAAAGGAGCTAAATTTGCTCCAGTTTGAAGAACTACCAATTGTGTGGTGTTACTTAGGATAAGTTGTTCACTTGTAGTAAGGGTATCGTCCTATATTATATACTTAAGTATTACACAGGTTAGTATTTAATATTTCAGGGTGAACGATTCTTGGTAAATGTAGATATAGCTCTATGTACCTAAGTTGGATAGATATTTATACTGTGGTTTCCCGTATTTTTGCCTAGAGGGGCAAAACAACAGAATCGAGTTGAAAGAATGGAGAAAATTCAAATTTTGTCAATTCTATCTTCTCACCGGGATTCTTCTTATCTTGTCTGCTACAGATATAGGTGGAAGTTTAAGGGAAGGAGAAACTACATACTTGGGCTAAAGATAAGTATTCCTTGAGTCTTGTTGAACTCTTGAGCTGAGGAAAGGAAAATAGCTTAGAGGCAAGGGAAAAGAAATAAAGAAAGATATGCAGGAAATCTTTTTCGTATTTCTTTCCATCTGATCCGACTGACTCGATCTTTCAATCTCTTCAAACAGTCAGTACATACATTACAAACATGCTCTCTCAAGTTTTCTTATTACTTTTCATGGGATGCAATCCAATGGATGGTAAGGCACGTATTGAATTGGAAACTACATATTTCTACAACTTTTTGTCATTTCCTTACCTCCACTACAGAATTTGATGGACAGTTTTAAGGAAATTTTATTCGGAAAAAAATGCATTGTTGCAAAGTTGCAGAATGAAGCTTATGAATTTGAGGGCTAAATGTGCGTCAAAGTAGAGGAGTAAGATATTTAATTTTTCTGATGATTCTGATGCCTGTTTTTCTACTTCATCAGTCATGGTTTGTCAAGGGAGAGGCAAAGGGTGAGATGGAATGGAGGAAAACGACGGACAAATCTTGGCTTGACTTATTTCAATTCCTACTTTAAGCATTTCATCATTTGAGCTGTCGCCTTGTGCTCTTTAAGATGAAAAACGAGAGAAAATTGGAATAGAATGAGGGGAAGGGGCTGGTTGAATACACTGGTAACTACACCATAGAGCAATAGGAAGACGAGGACACAGTTGTTCTACACGAAGAATATTGGATGCCCGGTTTTGTTAACTTTACATAACGAAGTGTAGTATGTGCACATCTTGACTTTTTTCGTTTCTTCTATTAGAAAGACACTTTTTCTTAGCACAAAAAATATGTAACAACCAAAGAACATTATAATATGTACTCAAACTACAACTACACTCAAAGTATATTGGACTTGGAGACGACAAAGAAAAAAATCTCGAAAAGACTAACAAGATGCAAAAGTAAAGTTGAACCATTTTTTTGTCTCTTTTGTCTATTGTGTTTCAACAGAATGCATTATTATGCATAGAATAGCATAATGTTCTTTATTGTAGTAACGACGAGTTGTCAACTAACTAAATAATACTATTTCTACACTGTAATACAGATAGTAGTTCTTAGAAATAAGGAAAATAGATGTTTGCATCTGTATATAAATTAATACGCACCCATTTCTCTAAATCCGTATGTGTATCTGGTATGTGCATCTTATGAGCAAAGGGACTAGAGCAAATCCCTTAAAAAATGGGATGACGTTCCTCTTCAACGGGATAATCATCCCGATTTTTCATCTTTTGCACAGACTTCGTGACACTTGCGAGAAAGCGAGAGGAAAAATGAAACGTCACAAATTCTAAGTGATAAAAAGTGAGGAGAGGCATGCAAGGGAAGTAAGTAGAAGATGTGAACATTGAACGTGAACCCTCTTCGGCTTTTTGACTAAATTATGCTTATACACACCCAAAATACATACAGACATACAGATACAGTTCAAACACTTTATATGCACTACTATAGCACATCTGCACTAACTCTCCATCTCCGAATAACACAGACTCGTCATTTTCTCTTGAATTTCCAAAGTTTGCTCTTATGCGTTGCCCCCAGCGCATTCGACACCCTTGCATTTCTTAACTTTTCATATAATCCACCTAATACTAACGATATCCACAAGTCGGAGTCTTATATACCGAACAGAGTCTATATAGAGATGTGCATAGTATCTAATGCGTCATATAATGCATATTATATACATTCATCTGAAAATCCATACATCTTCACCTAAAGTGTAAGAATGATGTCAGAATATTTTTCACACATATTCTAGAAGGACGACAGTGGAGACAAAGTCGAGAAATGTCATCAGTGACAGTAATCTTGTGTGCTGTCGCAGTCCTCTCTCCATCTGAACTTTATAACATATTAGAAATGTATGCGGTGAAGTCATGACCACCAGAAAGTCACAGACAGAACGGATCATCCTCACAACAGATGACAATGACAATAACATGACATGACAATTGACATAGCAGTCTGTGTACACATATGAATAGCATTTCCCCTTGGATGTGAAGCCTTATATTGTAAAACTAAAGGAAACCCGACTGGGTGGTGTGGTTTAGTTAGTTTGGTTAGATTTGACTGGAATTGACTCAAAGCGCCTGGAGGGAATCTCCGCACTGCGGTTTCCTTTTATCACTCGGGCAGGTTGCTTTGCCCTGGGTGGGATGTGATAAGAAAAGATTTGATCTGATCATTTGAAAAACTTATCTAATCTTAACTACCAGTAACTGTAGGTAGGTAAGAACCGAATCTTGCTATCCATTCCGGCTTCACCCATTAAATTTGCATTTTAAAGTGGCTCTCTGCTCTTACTAATGTTTAAGTGATGCTAATAGTTTTCCGCATGAATATTTTACAAAAGTGTATCACTATCTCTAATACCTGGCACTTACATTTGTTTTCAATTAAAAGATAATTTTTAAGAGACTAACAAAGAGAGGACAGGTGCAAACGACGATTTGAAAAGATACCTACGTCTTTACTTTTAACTCCAGCCGTTAATAGCTGTATGAGATTAGATTCGAGGTGTATTCTAGTAATCGGACACACATTACGTTAAGAAACAGATAAGCACTGTATATAAATATACGAGACACGCCTACGTACTACCTTTGAATAATTAAAGAAAATCCATTGAATTAATTGAAGTACTTGTCCAGATTTCTAAATTAGTATTTATTATGCAATCCACGACGGCTTGTATATAAATATACGAGACACGCCTACGTACTACCTTTGAATAATTAAAGAAAATCCATTGAATTAATTGAAGTACTTGTCCAGATTTCTAAATTAGTATTTATTATGCAATCCACGACTGCTGCGGTGGTTTCCTTAATGACTTACGTAAAGAAAAGAGCAGTGAAGGAAAAATCTTTTCAACTTCAGCTAGAATGAACATTTCCATACTATGGAAATCCTTTGCTAAGCAAGCAATTCAAAAAATTATTTGCTTGCTCAGAGTCATTGTACTGATTGTGTAAAGGTAGATATTAAGGCTTAATTAGTTGTGTGATAGGAAACTTTGTGCAATTATGAAATATACTTTCCACACATGAATTACAAACTTGCATTCACACGCAGACTATTTGATTTTATAGCTTCAAAGAGCTAGAGAAAGAGTCCAGACTAAATTAGGTGGTTTCCGGCCTCTGTCAAAAGGAACCCTAATGTTGATTATTCAAAGATTTCCTGGCTTTGCTTCTTTCTTTCTTTCCACTTCGCTGTGCTTTCTTTAACTGAAACACAATTCAACCCGAAGAATAAAATGAACTCCAAACTTAATTTACTCATTTGATTTTACCTATAATACATTTTGCCGCATGCATTCATACACAATAGCATATGCATGAACAGACCATTACACACAAATGTTGAACACAGACTTCCCCGCATTTACATTTCCTTCATAACTAATCCAAAGAACGTGTAAATAAGAAAGGGAGTATATGTTACTGTTAAACGCGAGTAATTTTCGTCTACCTCTCAAGTAATCAGCTTATTCTTACTAGTTCACTTCCAAGGACCCCTACCGTTCTAAGTTTAGATGACTTTGAATGATCAGATAAGGAAATGACATATTCATGGACCCATATGCATAAAAACTACGTGCACTCTTTTCTCCCTTTGTTGTGCGGATATAAACCATTTTTACCTTTCTACACTTACGTAAGTAGCTATACGAGACATTACAAACATTCGTTCACTATTTTATACATCCTTGACATTTCTTCCTTACCATTGTGCGACTCTATTTCTTTTCCTGTGACATAAAAAGCACAATAATACACATGTTAGCATACTCTATTGGACTTAATGTGACAATAATAGTGCAGTATTGCAATGAACTGTGCTCTAGCTAGCCTTTTGTTCGTCATACTTACGAGATCTAATTTAATCCACACAACCTTGAACTACGTATCACATAAGGGCTGAAGAAATTCGGAAGAAACCAGAGAGAGATGTGAGTTGAGCTTATGAGCCCCACTTGGAAATCCCAGTCGCCAAAGCAAAGCACAAGAAAGGTCTTTTAATACGATTCTGATTCCCATTTAGATAATATACTCCCTTTTCTACTCATTCTGTTCTCTATGCATTTTAACATACCTTAACTATACTAAGCCTTAACTTACGATAGATCCCTTTTAGATACTAAGCACTGCTAAGTCTATGAAAATAAGACACTACGCATAAATATACTATTAAATACATTATTATATTTATGAATTAAATAGGTACTTTTTTTGCTTTATACAAGTCTTATATTACCTGTATTCTATACTATGCTAGTACAATACATTATATAATGTGAAGAAAGTAAAGTAATCTTGTATAAGAGGAAGGATTCTCAAACTGAGCAACATATGCTCCCATTTTGACTGCATTAGCATCCACTATTGTCTTCCCCTTCGTATCCTCTTTTGTAGAACTCCTCCATAACTCCATATGCTTATATTCTATTCAGTTAAGGATACAATCTTGTTCTTCAGTCTGAACAATCAGGCTTGTTTCTGTAGAGTTGTCTCTAGACTAAAGATAAGTACAAAATGTTGTACAAGTGAAAGCACGAGAAAATACGAGGAGAAAACCAGCAGTTCTGTCTACGTAGTAATTTCCCTGAGAGTTGCATGTAAGTTAACGAAGGAAACTACATGAACATCTTTGCCTTTTATTTATAAGCACTGCAGCAAGTAAAGTAGTAACACTAAAACAAGACAATGCAATGTGGTGTGCACTATAAACTGTCTGGCTTACTATTGTTTCAGCAGTTGTACAGGGATAGAGACAAACAACTTGTATATGCCTGAATGTGGGGCCAGTAATCATGATGTTGCATTGTGTTGATGTAATACACAGAAACAGATACTATGCGTAATTGTAAAAAGCTGTCTCATTTCTTTCCCTTTACTTAGTTAAACTTAGTATCTGCAGTATTTATGGCATTTTCCCCAGTTTGCGACATAAATAAATAAATGTGAGTATAAATACTATCCGAATGAGTACATTGTTAAACCTAAGAGGAAATGACGGAAGAGCTGAGCTACAGAAAGAAAAAACAAATCCGGTTGCGACATAAACTTCAACGACAGAATACTGTCTCTACCTACTTATACCTTGGAACATTAGAGAAATAGTTTCCCTATAGTCATGTACTTAGAGAGAGGGAGGAGAAAATACTTGCGACGGGAAAGAATTCACCCTGCAGAAAAATAGGCTGATTAAAAATTCACAAGAGGAGAGAAATTTGTTTAGATAGATTGAGCTCTGCGCTGGTCTGGCGTCTTCCTGCTCTTCTGACTCAATCTTAACATAGGAATGCTTTAGGAGGTAATAGCCTTCGTATATTTTCATATGCAACAATAGGGGATGAGAGAAAACAGAGAAAAGGCAGGAAAAATGGGAGAGCATGAAGGGAAAGCTTAGAGTTTTACTTAACAGGCCTTTCTTATATCTAAGTTCACTTCGGTTCAGAATATTATACTTAAGACAGACAGATATACATATGCTTGATAGAATGAGGATATCTGTTAAGCAACTGGAGTAAAGTGGGTAAGGTACGCTAAGTAAGTACTTTACTGTATCACTTACATTACTCTCGACTATGGACACCATGCAAAAACTACAGCAACGAATAAAAGCAGCGAAAAATACCAAGAAAACTCAACTTGAGCTTCAATCACATTTTTCTTCCTAGAGAGAATCTTAAGGAAATGTGCGAGCATATGTGACCAAACGACTAACACATTTACTTGGACTTTTCTCCCATTTACCAGCTGAGCTCTTTCTTCTGGCGACTTGTTTCTCTGTCCTTTTCTCAATCTTCAAATAGATTTTTCTATTTAAATGGCCACTCTCTCTTAGAGAAATTCAGATAGAGTGTATGTACCAATATATCAAATTGACTTGACGGAGAAAATCATTGATGGTAAATCTTGGTTTTCCACAGTATATCAAATTCCATCTCTGAATGTGTGCTTATAAATGTAAAATGTGTTGTTTTCCACAGTAGGAGGGAATATCTCAAAGGTGCTGAAAGAAAGATACCCACTAAAGCTAAGATTATGCAAATAAAATGACACGTGTTTGGTCACAATTGGCTAGACAATCGGAAAAAATTGCATTTACTCTGCCAGTGCTTTTCTTTCAGATAGTAATACTATAACAAACTCCTGATACAATAAAACAAGTTAGACCCGACACCGGATTCATGGTGAGCCGCCCAAGAAGACAATTTCCAAGCTCATTTCGAGACAAGATCTCTTTCTCTCTTTTGACATTTTCTCTCGTCTTGACTTTGCAAAAAATGCATGCAAATCCCATTTGCTGTCTTTTATCTTGGCAAAGAAAGCTAACGGGTTGACAAGTTCTTTTCTATCTACTTTAATACAGCTTATTGTCCCCATCCAGATACCAAGCACTTATCAATGTCACGATAAAACTATTTCTAGCCTACATATACTTACAATATAGTCATTTTCAAATTCAATACTCATTTAGGAGACCTGGTGGATGTTATAAACGGTTTACATGAGCAATCAAGTACATATTTATCTTTATTAGTGTCTTTCAACATCAAACTATAATGAAATTTATAGGGCTGCACAAATGACTCAAGCACACAGCTGCGCATATGACATTAATACTATACCTTGGATTCTCATTACGCACATTGACAATATGAAATAGGCACCTTCAATGTAAACTATTCTAATGTTATTGTTTGTATAAGGCA
>JABASH010004668.1:0-13556 GCA_019776445.1 Tomocerus maximus | reverse complement strand
GGAATATATACTGCCTATATATATAGCTACATAAAAGTATTTAGTGCTTAGGAAATGTTGAGATGAGAGAAATGCGCTGTACACATTTATTTCCTGTATGACATAGAGTTGTGTGAGATAGCTCAACATATTGCACTAATAGATTTACGTAGTTTTGCCTTGCTTAGTCCGTATATTGTTTGTCTTGTGCTGGTGTGTGCATTTCATTATGTGTACTCAGGAGTGGAGCAATGTATTATAAGAATGATATGGAAATGTATAAGCCAATGGTCTGTTTAAAAGACGACGACGGCAGAAAAGCCAGGGTAGGCCAACAGGCCAGGTGCAAATAAATACACAACAGAAGCAGCAGCATTCGTCATTTTATCCCAGTGACTGGGAGCCCAAATGTTTTCCCTCTGTCTCCATTCTGTGTGATGCAGTCGAGTGGAGTACCTACTACAAGTTTAAAAAACACGAGAGCCAGTTCCCTTATATGAACTATAATAACATTTGTTGGACCAGTAGTTGTTTGGAAATGTAAAGGAAATGTTCTATAGCCCTATCAGGAATTTAATAATATCTTTTCTAAAGTGATGTGAGTATTTCATGGAGGGACTTAACATCCTAAAGCCCACCACATCACTACCCCAGATAGACTAAGGACAGATGCCAACTGAACAAAACACTTTTTAAGTGAACACACATACATACACAGCTAAATCAAGATATACTCTACTTGAGACCAACTGATAAAAACAATAGCCATTTCAACGTGATTAACAATAACTTGGTTTCAGTTTACAGCTAGTAAATTAAAAGTATGCTGTCAACATACTTTGTGTACTCTAGGCAGTTCTAGTTACATACAAGTCGGATTACTTTAGAATATTGTCCCCAAAGGTAAATACCTGCTTGGGCAAAGAAACACTCAAGAATAATTAAAAACTTTTCTACTACTCTCTGTGCATTTGGATGTTTCACGGAGGAACTACTATTTACATGAGTGAGAATGTGATTTTAAACCTAGGACAAAGAAACGAAGCATCGACTCAATATCTTTACTGATACACCATTACTAAGTATGGATGACATAGTTCATTTAAACTCGTGTCTAGACTACTAACCATACTCAGCGGAGCTTCTGCTTAAAATCTGACAGATAAAACAGCTATGAAAATTCTGTCGATTCAACAGAGTGATTTCAGTCGGTAGCGATACTGCTAAGTGACAACGTTCTCTGGAGCACATTTATTAGCCTCTGACGAAAGACAGAAGATTCTCCATGTAAATCACACACGAGATTGGGTAAGCACATAAAACTTTATTTCATAAGCATGCACTTTTGTTTGTCGCTCCGCTCAAAGTTTATTTATATTATGTGTCAATGCTACTGGATGCCGAATTGCTAACTACTTGAGATAAACATAATTATTACACAAGCAGTACATCACAAAAGCGTGAACAAAGGATGATCAGGCCGTATTCAACTTCCAAGATAAGTGACATAGACGGAGACGTGACACTTGTGTTTATTGCTCATCGTCTTTCCACTCGATTGGGTCTATTCGATCCGTTTGTTTTCTCCTCTGCCTTTTTTATTATTTTGGCAAGCTTCACGATTCCTTATTTTGTGTATCAAACTCTCCAGGCCTATCTCAGAGGATTTGTAGTCTACAATTGCATTTACCTTACCTCGCCATGGACACGACGACCTATCTAAGTATACTATAATAATGTGGGCTTCGCTGAATTTGATTGCACTGTGCTGGAATGGAGAGATAAGTTCAATACATAATTCTGGTATTTGCTGGCAAAAACTCCTCGTATGCAGACATAACATTTCCGAAACTTGGCTCACCCTTTAAATCATAACTCCTATACGTATACACTTAATATACATGGATAGGTAGCTTAAATGACTTCAGAATCAGAAATCTGATCCCATGTGTCTCTTATTAACGACAGGAAATGATTCCTAGTACCCACGTACATGCTGGCATACTCTATTTGACAAAACAAATGAGTCGTCACTTCCCAACTTACACAGGACTCTTTCTTTATCACCAAGTCGTAATTTGTAACTCAGACACACAAGACACTTTGAGCGACTTTGTCAAGATTATGACCCAAAAGTTTAGCACTCTGTCTCAAAACTCAAGTGATAGATACCTTAACTGATAGCGTCTTGTGATTACTAGCATAGTGACATCAGCAAACTTAAGACAAAACCGTTTCCAGCTCAAGACTTCATAAATTTGTTAACAACGTTAGCCCTAATTAAATATCGCATATTACATACAGTTTACCTGCGAAGGATATCAGCAATTAACTCTACAAATTGAGAAAACGGTTCTGTAAGTATTATTAACGAAATAGTTTGACTTTCTTGCTAATGCATATATATGCTTAATACAATTTATAAGATTGCATACGGAAAGAAACTAAAGACAGTCTTAACTATTTTAATTACACTGCTAATTGCATATGAACGCTCTACATAGTGTATGTATAAGGAAACCATAGAATAGAGTCAAGCCATTGAAGTATTTACTAATTAGAGAATAGTGTATAATTACTGAGTCCTACTTTGATTCTCAGACTTTCGACAAAAAGTAAGAAGTTTTCAATGTCCCAGCCATAGACTGGTCAACTTTTGATGAAGTACTAAAAACGTCGCATATAAATTATGAGTCCACTTGGTTATTTGGGGTAGCAAGACAAGAAAGGTTCTTAAATCTACTATTGCAGCATCATCAGTATAGCTTTAGAAGGTATGCAAGAGCCTGTGGAACGCAATTCATCAACTGAATTCTGTTCCTTATGTTCCTTGATAATATTTTAGGTCGCACTCATAAATACGGGCGGTTTAAAAAACATTGTTTCATGACTAGGGTTTATACGGCTCCTTTATTTCGCTTTAATGCAGCAAAAAACTTGCTAATTGAATAGCAAGTGCATGGAGCAGTTATTTATTGGCTCTCCTCGACCAGCGATAGTATATTATGGGCTTGGTGTTTGGCACAGTGCAGGAGCAATAATTCAACGGTAAAACTATGCTACAAAAATAAATTGTTGCATGGGATGCCGTGATGTGATTGTTAGAACGAGATATCAGATCATAGGCCCAGCAAGGCTTTATGGCCCTTCTGGGCCGTACTTATGTATTTGTATGAAAGGGAATTGTAAGTTAGTAGATGATGTAAATTTAGCCAAATACAGATGAGTACATTACATACATTTATTAGGTAGCAACATGATAATTATTGAGACAGAGTGTTGATTGTTATTTTTTATTGCTCCGGGCCCAGTTCACGAATCAATTTATTTTGCAATGCATACAAATTGATTGATTGGTGTAGCATAGATTTCTATTCATTTATTTTCCTTTGTTGATTGTAAATTATTGGGAATTGAATAGAAAAGAAGGCTGTTGTTGCTGCCTTACGCTGTGGAGGTTCATTATCTCTTGATTGCCTTACTCCTGCTAATAAATGCATCTATGGGCCATAACTCATATTATTATTGTACTAGAAACTTAGAAACACAAATATTTTATAGCGAATTCCTAATGGACTGATTATTAATACATAGGAACTAAAGATACGAAAGAAATAACCACAAAGTCTGCATAGGTACAGTAGCAACCAATAATATTGTGCACTATTAAGGTTAATTGGCATGCATTAGTGCTGGTGTGCCAATGATGATACTTAATAGATAACTATTCGTAAATAGAGGAGAGCTTAGAATTAGAAACTCATAAATGTAGCATAGAGGGAAGAGTAATGGGGATAAACGTGTACCTGTTGTAATTATGCAAACTGGTGAAGATTGTGTTTTACTTTTACTTAGGTGTGGTTCGTGTGTTTTGCATATAGCGGAGATTTTGGGTAGCTAACGCACATGCATAATAACGGTTAGACAGATTCGCAGATTGCCTGCAGCTCTTTGATAGCGTAGACTTGTATATAGTGTTATAGGCATTTGTAGTTTGGTTGTTGCTAGTTATTTAGTTACTGTACCTAGTTAAAGTTCAGTGTTTTTTCTTGTTGCAAATTTTTGATCGCTGTTTTATTTTTTCGTGTCTTGAAGGGTGGGACAAGGATGGCCATATACACTAGTTATCTCCTCGCAGTCTATAAAACTCATTCTAGCATAGGAGATAAACCCAGACTTGTCTCATTGAATGAAAGTTAAAGCCGTCGGGGTTATTCTCTTCTTCAGTTTATCTACAAAGCAGGAATAATAAAGAAATGCTATCTTAGAAACAAAAAGAATCCTCAGTCCCGTTACTTTATAAGCTAACAAAGTTAACTTTTCAGTACACATTCTCCCGATAAGTAGCAAGGTACAATTTAAAAGCCTAATGTACCTATTACACAACACAATACTATAACATTATTGCGTAATGTTACATAATGATTAAGACAAAGAGCAAGTAATCTAACTCTAACCCGCTCTCACAATCAGCGATATGTCATACACATATTTTATTACTATCTGTCCTGATTAATGAAAAGTAGTGTATGTAGTGTGTACCAGTAAATAGCACACATTCTGACTCTGACACAGAAAGGTATTTGTTCAGTTCTGCGAAATATTTTGATTATACTTTGTAATTATGCACGCGCAACTAACTGTCCAAGTGGAAACAATGTAAAATCCATAAAATACTTTACTGCTTAATTCAAACTATATTATGTTTATATTGCATCAACAAAAGAAAAAGTTGGCGATTGGGACAAACTTGTAACTGTTTATAGATTTTTATTTGCTGATTTCTCTTTTGGTTTGAGCGAGCTTTTAGTGTCACTTTGGGATGCCACGTTAATACACATAGTAGCTATTGTATTCTGTAACCTTTGAGATAAAATTCAGAGTGCAGACTAAAAGTTGTGTCTTAAAGCACTATACCCGGAGTTAAATAATTCGATATAGTGGAAAAGTAAGGAGTGGGCGGAATAAAAAGTGTTTTTCTTGCGTTTCTTGGTAGAGCCTACCTCGTAAGGTACTCTTGTGACTATTGCTATTTTATTATAAACCTAAATGGACTCTTAGATTTGCTTTTAGCTTTTATTCTCTCCGGGTTTTACGAGGCGGTTTCATTGAAAATAATATTTCGTTCAGTGACTCAGTCCATTCACTTGAACTTTCATAAAATTAGGAAAGAATGAGAAGGAAGTGAAAGAAGCGGAGAAATATAAACTAAAGAAGAAGGACGAGTCTAGATAAAACTAAAAATAATAGCTACTAACCATAAACTAGAGTTAAAATAGCCGAAAAATAAGTCTTAGCATGAATAGCGTGTTTGTGAGGGTTCTTTTAGGCAATTCCAGTTTTGATGTGGTGAATAGAGAATGTTGGTTGCATGTGCTCTATTGCAACTGTTTATCTCTCCTGATGCAGTAGTGGACATTATAAGTAGTTCCATACACAACGAAGAATAACATGAAATGAAGCAAAGTTAAGTAGTATTGAGTGAGACAGTCGAGGAAAAGCATTGCATGATGATACGAGTCATTGCATTTTTGCTCTGGTGGCGCCTCGTGGGTCATTACGAGACGAAAGCTATTCAATTCAATGCATACGGCACAGACCATTTCAAGACTCCTCAATCTTCAACTTGTGTTTATCTATCTATCTCTTTGTAGTGACATGAAACAGGCAGAACAGCACACAGAAGGAAATGTAGAGTAGAAATAGAAATGCAAAGACATGCAGAGACACAAGGCCACGCTAATAACAAGAAAGTAGGCACCGCGCAGACAAAGATGAATATTCTACGACCACAGATAACCATCTTCTGCCCATGAATACACTAAAAGGAAATTAGATGATGTTCATATTTATTAGCCGAACAAACCAATTTGCATCCTCCTAATAACTCTTTATTGCACAACTAAATATTTTTACATTGGCAATCCAAATTGAGAAACTGGAAGAGTAAATATTTATTAGCATTCTATTTAGCCATGTCATAATTACTTATTGAGATAATAATAATTTATTCGTCAACATCTCCAGATTACAAAGGAATTCACTGATAATCACAATCGAGCTTTTATGTTGATATAGTAGAGTAGGTACCTAGATAGTCACCATTGTCATGCATTTCTTACATATATTTTATCCCTAAGTTTCCGTACAAATCAAATCAAGGCTTTACAAGAGATATAGAACTATTTGTATGCTCAATAGAAGTTATTCATAATAGTTGCTATACTTTAGTTGAAGAGAAATTTCAAAGATGTGGTTTCAAGATTAAAATATCAATTAAGAAGCCGTGGTGCGTAATTAGTTTATAAGTATACAAAGAAGAGTTACACATTCAGGTCTGCAGGTGCCCAATTTACAATCGAATCATTTCGTTGGGTACTATGTGTATGTTAACATTATCTATGTAGAATGGTATGCTATGGAAAGAGTCCAATACTGATAAAAGAAGTGCCTGACCGGATCAGTACGAGATTAGTGAGACCAACCCATAGGAATAACCAGTATTGACAGCCGAAGAAATTCCATCTCATACAAATAGATACAGCAGAGCTAAGTGTACACACTGCAGTGGCAATTGCGAACGGCAATTATTCTAGAAACGAAATAAAAAATGAAGCAAGTCCAACCAAAGAATTCAATCTAAGTAGAATATAAACGGATTGATTGTGAGCAAAAGTGAGATCATTGATTTGCTGTCTATGCAAGTGGCTTGATTTGTGCTGGCTTAGGCTATTTAGCTTACTTGGTGAGGTAGAAGTTTGTGAATAGCACAGAAGGAATTGACAGGGCACATTCTTCGGTAGATTAAGTGGTAGAGACAGTGGATGGAGGATATCAAGATGATAAGAGGAAGCATTAGCGAGGATTTCTTTCTTCTGCACCTTTTTCTTTGAGGAAATACACTGTTTGCAGAAATTGCTTTGTGTTCTGCTGATTTTGGGTTTGGCTTTGATTGCATGGCATGTGAATGAAATACTGTAGATGTGTATTCTCACAGCAGTCACTCCAATATCTCTTGCGATGATACTTCTGTTTTTGTCTTTCTTCGTCCTCAAACAAGTACGGCATCCTCACCTACCTGCACATAAATAGGGGACGTGCATAAATATCTGCAGTACTTAGTGTGCCTACTTTCATTATATCAATTCTCGACAGTTCTCGCTATGCACTCTACACATAGGCTTACAATTGTGCAGGTGTAGTCTACCAAGTTGTTTTGCCTTCAATTAACAACAAATACCAAAGTTGTTGACTTGTTTTCAGTTGACTATAAGGTGTGTCTTCTCTTCCCTCGGTTTAAGGTTTACATCTAGTGCTATGCGTTTATCTCCTCCGAGGTACTTATGTAATACTACATAATTGTACACTGCTTAACTGACATGTGCACGGGAATATTATTTTTATATATGCTAATAAACACAGAAGGTGCATGTATATTCGTTTATATGCATCTGGAGTCGTGACACTCGTGACTTATTATAATTACGTAATATTAATGTGCTTCAGATAGGTCCTGTCCATTATTATACACCAATTGATACATACAAATGTATTTAGCAATGAAGTGCTGCATAAATTGCACTCCTGCTGCAATAATATACGCACGTAATAATAATCCTGCAAAAAGTAAATCTATATCAAGAAACATATCAATATATTATTATGAGTACCTACGTACTTATATGTACAAGACAGCTCGATATCTCCTTTAAACTATACTTAGCCTATCACTCACCGTCAGTTTCAAGTCAAACCAGACTCCCTAACACCAGCACAACAACATTTATAATGCCTTCTTCCTTTCTTGAACTTACACTGTGAGAATCACAGTCCAGTTTTGAGTTTAAAACTTGGAAACCTCTACGAACTTAATTGCAATTCTGTATATCCTGATATAACTTATCGGCTCCTATGTTTTGTGCGAGGATCAGTTTTGTTCGCTACCCTTCTTCTATATAACCTAGAAGATGGACTGATAGGATACAACAGTAATGGGACTATATTTATTACCATGTCCCATAAACACCTATAGTGATTCCACTTTCCTATATGCTAGAATAAATGTATAATATAAAATGAAAGCGCTGATATCTAATTAAAATAATGAAATTTCAATATTGAATTTAATCAGAAAAACTTTTCATTTTACTCCACACATACTGCTGTAAGGACAAGTAGGCATTTACTACTGTTTTCCCATACTGTACTAGTATTTAAGATTTACGATCAAGATTCTATTATGCGTGTGAGTAGCTAATAGAAAATGGCTTGTGTGTGTGTGCATACGTTCCTTTTAATGAGTTTTAAAGTAGCCATGAAAATTGATTTCATCAGAAGTTTTTTAATTCCTGTAGATAAGAAACAGCCAAGTGAACTCAGCAACAATGCGTAGACTTGTCCAGTTGAGCCAAATCAAGTTACAAGATATAAAGGTGCTGTGTACAGGTACCTAGGTGAAAACATGTGTAAGCAAAGTGGTTTTTGTGTAAGCGTATGTCCTGTATTTGTATCAGGCATTGTAAACTTGTTAATGTGCAATATATTTCAAGAAAGGTTTCCAGTGAAACAAAAACTAAAGCTGCTGAACTTTATTAAAAAGCCACGGATACGAATTCAGGTGCACAAGTCAACGCTGTTGCTCGTTGGAATAAAATTTTTCTGCAGCCGGGTTCGTTGTTTCGTACTTGCTACTCATTTTAATGATAATTACTTGCGTTTTTTGTTGTGTACTTCTTCCAAGTAAGTATCACACATCCTTTACTCATCAGCAGGTCAAAGCAAGTCAGGTTTAGTTCGAATCGAGTCGAGTCTAGTGAGACCGGACTTATTGCGCTCTCACTATTCTCTATTTATGAATTACACATTAGCTCTGACTATCTGCAGTATCAGAGCACAAAAATTCGCTAAATTGCAGCTGCTTACTCAACAGGATATTATATCATTAAGATACATTATTCAGTGCATAATATGTGTTATTGTACATACATAAGTGGAAAATGCTACTCCTTTATCATCCCAGAAAATTGAGACAATATCCTGAAGTATTCTCCCCTATACTAACATGCATGGCTACATAGAGTAGTACAATAGTGCCTAATAGAATTTTACACTCTCTATGTATAACAACATTATTGACATTCAGGGAATGTAGAGCCAGATTATATAAAAACTAATATACTATTATGTACTGAAGCGTTGAAATTTGGTTACTGTGTCTTAAGGCAATTTTAATTAAAGCTGTCAATAAGCTATATTAATGATATTTATATTTGATTAATTTAATAGCACATTATGGTCCCATTAACTATAAATCAGTGCAAGAAAACAGATAAACTGTATCGAAGTATATGATTGTGAGTTGCTTGCAAGCACCAGTAGCACTTTACTAATTCGGCCATGAAAATCTCTTTAGCTCATCCTCATTAATTTTGCAAGTAGTGCAAGTGTGAAATAGCAGCAAACCAGTCTGTCTCATTTTTTCTCGGCAGAGGTTTAAAAAACAAAAGTACTGTAGTAAGAGGACATTACAAGCAACGAGATAGGATCTTGGTGAGGAGCTTTTGTAGTATTTATTTGTTATGGTAGTCGGTAGTCGTAAAGTAGTGATATAACGCTTATTATTACTTTTACGCATTAGAGTTTACATTCCATGATTCCATGTAGAACTCAGCATTGAAATAAGTGCAGAGGTGTCTAAAGCGCATCGTTGCTATTAAATGAGTGTTTACATTACATGACGAAGACGTAATGAAATGAGGAAACGAAAGTTTAGTACATGCCCTTAAATATAATTTTGCTATCTGATCTTGTCCATGGTCTTGTACAATGTCGTTAGATGCCTAGCTAATCAAGTAGGCTAGATTACGGCTAACTGTACGTATGAATGTGTATAGGTGTCGTGTATATAGGGATGAACATGTTAGTTGAGTATTAAATACACAAAGTAGGGATTGATGGGAGGAATTCCCGGTTTGGAGTTGACTTGACGCACTGAACTCCTGTCGGATGAAGTACGTGTCCGATAACATTCTCTCTCGGTGATAATTTATGGACGGCATTCGGGTGACAGGTCAGAACTCTGAGCATAATATTTCAGCACACAATCAGACTTGGGTTATCAAATCAAGTCAAATCAGCATCTTACACTAAAAGTAAAGTAAGCTGATAGCAACTCTGTGTTTTCGGTTCTGCATAGCAGACGATTTAACTTGACGCGAATACAGTTTAGATAGTGTTACTATAGTATATATATATATATATATATGAGAGTTGATATATAAGAAACGACTCGGCATTGTCCATATATGTGGCTTAGTGTACACTATTCAGTCCCAGCACAATGTAATTCCAAATAGACTAGTTTATATGTATAAATAGTTAAAGTGAGTCTATTTAAGTCAGAATAGAAACTAGAGAGCTCTGCAGAATGTATTGCGTTTAAGAAAGATAAGTCAGACTCACTGCAGTCACACCGAGACAGGATAACAGATGAGAGGAAGACGAACGACTGCAACTCGCATAATATTGTTAGGTAAACTCATGAAGAATTACAAGAGGACAAGCAAGAACCAGTAGCGAAGAAACAGAATGCGTATGTAGATTGCTGGTGGAAATTGGACTGCAAAATAGAACAAGCAATGCAAAAGGGGTAGCATGTAGAAACATATTTTAATATTAGATTAGAATGTGTACCTAAGTCCACACAATCAATATTGCAGATAGGCATAGGAAATGATAATGTGGACCTAGATAGGCATCTGCAAAAGTACATTTACGTGTAGATAAATATATCGAGCTAGAGCTGACAAGAAAACAGGCAAGTTGTGTTCTGTCTGTGCCGTATAGAGTGTGGATCTCAGGGAGGATGGGTGAATAAGTGTGTGGGAAGGAAATGGGAATTTTAATAACATGATCTTCAGGAAGAAAAACAAAGGAGATTCCGTCACTTGACTTGCACTAACTTTTCAGAGTACAGTTGAAAATGTTTTACTTTGGCTTGTCCTCGCCCCGCCTCACTCGGTTTTATGGACTCTAGTAATAAGATGTGAGTCAGTTTTAGTTCATCGTCTTCCCTAACTTCATTTTTGCATTGTCTGCTCAGGACTTTGTCTCTAATGTGATAATTCTAATATAAAGCAAACTCTTCCGACTTAATTTAACTTTCCATGAATTGCTGACACTCTTCACTACGTTTTCGTCAACTCGTCACGTCTACACACAAATATTGTCTCCCTGTGCTAATCCCCACTCCTCTTATTATTTCCGATTCCTCAAATGCAAAACGCTTTGGCATACGACTTTAGTAGAATCCTTTGGCCACATATGCACACACGTGTAGATACTTATCTATAGCAGTCCCTACTCTATCTTTCCGCAAGAGATACTCCAACCAACAACTACTCAGAAGGAACTTTCAAGAGACAACCTCAATTCCAGGAGTAGGCTAATAGCAGTGAGTATGTGTCCTGTATAGCAAACCAGCAGTTAGTCGGACGAAAGTGCTGGAGTCTGTTCTCCTGCATGGCTGATATAGTGACACAAGGAAATCTTGGATGTGTAAGTCGGTGTTATTTAGATGAACTCTGACCTGAGTGGGAAATAGAAGTGCATGGGTAGGAAGAGCCATGTTTCCACGTCAGACTGTCTGGCTCTGGCCGGAATATATTAAACTTTCATCGTGTTCGTAGTTGAGAAGGTGTGCAAAATATGTTTTGGTGCACACAGATACTCTATCGCCTAGTTTCCGTTTATCTCAATCTCCGGGATTTCTTGGATGGAGCGCATCCCATCTAATTTCAGCCACATCACATCAGTCCGCAGTTTATGTGCCTACAACTGAAGCAGACTCATTCGAACTCTGCACACCAGTTCTACTAGTTCTGTGTGTACTAGTAGGAGGAGGAGGGTAGATAGAATTGCAATGAAATGATTTTACTACTCCTTCACCATTACAGAGTCAAAGGGTGTGCTAAGTCAACATGCTGACTTAGGGCCTTATGTGCCTGACTTGACTCCATCCCATCTCATCCGTCTATTTTCCATATCTATAGACCGATTTGCGAGTCGGCCTATTGTTCCCACACATTATACGAGACTCTATTAGTCGCATTCCAACTGGAGCACACACACCTAACTGCCTAGTAAGCAAATATAATGCACCCCAATATAATAATAATAATGCTGGGTGATAATATGGATCCCAAATGTCTAATGCCCCCAAATACATCATTCTCTCTCTAAGTAGTGGGATTCGTTTTCAGTCTCAATCTCATCAGGAGCATCTCATCTCAAGCCTCATCTCATCTGCACAGACATGTTTTCTCCCTTCATCGGGTTACCCCATTTACTTCAGAAGAACATTTATATACATAATGCGATACGCTCTGGTTCCAGTTATAAGGAAATCTTGGTTTTGTTTTACTCTGGTTGGCTGTGCTAGCAGTTAGTAAATATATTCTGCTTTAATGTAATCTACTCGCGAATAATAATATCTCAACATTCCTCCGATTCCATTTCCATTACTTTATAAGGCTGTTGACAATGACAGATATTTATGCGAATAATTTGCATTTACCATTTACGTTACCTCGCTCATTCACTTAAATAGTTGCTTCTAGATTATGCTACGCTCTGCAGGTCACATCCAGACACACGATATCTTTGTACTACCTCTGTACACATAAACACATAACACCACTACTTTACATACCATACACTCTCCCCAACGTTATTTACACACTACATTACATTTGTCTTATTTAACAAATACGAATGGTAATAAGGTAGGCAGCTTGTTTATGTGTAATGTGTAGCTACTAATGATAACTATTTAATGAGCATAATAGCAATGAAATTTAACTAAAGGCCATCCCATTACAAATATGTACACAGACGCAGATACTCATTCACACGAAAGCTATTTTAAGAACTTTTCATCTAAGTTTAAATGCTCTACCTGCCTAAAACAGAGCCATACGCGTAACTTTTTTAATTTCGAGTAAGCTTTCCTGAAACAGTTCCCAAAATATTTTTGGGAAAATATTAATTCGTATGGCGTACACATGAATTCATATGGCGAAATTTTTTCGTTGTTAGTGGAAAGTGTATGGCAGGCACAGAGTTCGTATGGCAGACATAGAGATCGTATGGCAAACATGGAGAGTGTATGGCAATGAATTAAACAAAAATTTAATTATAAAAGTTGTATTACAGAATATTTTGTTTGCTTGGAAGGTGGAAGGACATGCCCTGCTAGCTTGAAATGTATTACTGTGGAAAACATTAGCAAAAAGTTCTATAGTAATGGGCTTGAGCACAGTAAATCACAAACGCAAGGTTTGACTGTTAAACAAAAACAAGCAATTTGTGAGTTACTAGAAATAAATATGGAATCAACTGATAATGTATACTACACAGCTGCCTATAAATGTCCACCCGTCGCATCAGAAATGATTTCAAAGTATTCTTCAGCAGACAAAACAAAATACTGTCGCTTATTCAAAGATTACGTGCAATCTGAGCAAATAATGAAAATAGTATACAATCCAATTATTTCCCTATCGACTTGCACTTGCCCA
>JABASH010004667.1:0-13557 GCA_019776445.1 Tomocerus maximus | reverse complement strand
GACCAGGTCGTACCTGATAAGTAATGAAACAAAGTCATTAGTTAGCTAATCTCAAGTTGGGCTTAAAATAAATCAAAATAGTTATTGTATAATAACATTGGCTAGTATGTACTATGCACCAACCTGCTTTTATGTAAGAAACGACCCAAATATCATCGTTCCTAATAGGAAACTTCTCGATATAGTCTGAGTAGTCTGAATAATGTTTCGGTAAGAAACAAATGTTCCATTTCCCGAATTTGACGAATAGATCGTGATATACTGCTCTGTTAGCGTGGTCGTGTTCGATGGAGTCTTTTGGTTTAGAAATGATTTGATTGATTTCTTCATCTTCAATTATTGAAGGCATTGTGAAAAGGGTAGCTTTGCCGTAGGTATTTCAGTTTTCGGATTTTTCTGAGAGGATTTGACTTACAATAGAGTAAAAGTCTGTTGGTCATCCCTTTATATACTTTCCCACAGCTAAGGAATTTATCTTTTATCAGTGACATTAGCTAAACGCATCCCATCACGTTGCATGCCAAGTTGCAGGAGTACCTGGTGTAACAGCCAACATCGAATCGTCCATTATAGGACAGGGTTACTATAACTGTGATCATTTCACTCCTTCCCTCGTTGCAGTTACATATTAATACTTTTGAAATAGAATGCAGATAGACATATAGCACAATTTCTGACTAGTGGGGGAAATCCAGTTTGGAGACTTTGTTCAAGAGTCTACAATGTCATGCAGTATGGGATAATTATGCATACCAGCAGTCAAAAATGAGTCCAATTGGTTTTCTCCGTTTTATTCCATTAGTAGATACAGATTATTCGCATTTCCTTTGTTCCTCTGTGTATAATATGGTTTGGCATAGTGAAGGTATGTGTGTTTTATATAAATTGCATCTACACAAGTAAAGGCAGTGAAGGGTAAACTGTGATTGGTTGTTGTGTATAGTGTAACTTACAGTTGAAGTGCATTAATATGTCTGTATGCTTATATACAGTACAATACTAGTACAAAAGTATTTTGGGTGTTCTATGTGGCAGTTAGTCGATTGAAATATTTACATGTGGCAGTGAGTGCCGGACAAAGTTTATCATTTACTAACTGAGCTCTTTCCACTTCACAATTTACACAGGTTACGTATTTGCCTTGGTGGGTGGTGGTGCTTGTTTGATTGACTGTGTCGAAACATCTCATGTCTCATGACAATAATCTTTAGGTCCTGGGATTATTTGGAGGATCACATGCATAATAAAACATGTAAGTGTACTTGATAATATGATTTTCAATTAGGGAATATTCATTTGTTGTTTTGTGGATAATAATAGAGACGCAATTGGAAACTGTTCCTGAATTCTCATTTCATTGACTTGTAAATAAGTACATTTCATCAAAATATTTTTCCAGGCTAAATAAGTCTAAACACTTCCCCTTCCCTAAACGTCCGTCGCAGTCAAATACAAATCCCTCTTCGTACTAAAATGGTACATACGCATATGATTTAGCATATTTGATAAGTAACTATAAGTATATTAATTGGAAAAATACCAGGCTTAAAATCAACTTGTTGACTTTTGATACACTGCATAGGCCTAATAAAGCATTAGGTAATGGCCAATTATAGAGATGAGGTATCTGGCTAGACAAATGCATTCATTCATGTGCAGGTCCTGCTTTAACTGCCACATATAAATAAAATAATTCATTTCACTGCCACATATCAACAAGAAGAGATAAAATTCAGTCCATTACACTTATGTTACATTAACAGAAACGTTAATTCTAAAACATTTAATGGGTTTGACCATTTGACTGACGCCTGCACGGTTTGTGTGTATGATGCTGACGTAAAGAATCATAAATTTGACAGGTTGGGATGACACTTGACACGAGCTATAGTCATGCTACAAATAACTTGAGAGAGTATAGCGTGATGCAGCACATACTTTAAAAACACATCTCTTTATTGGTCTATTGTAAATAATTTTGAGGTATAACATTAGATAGTAGCATCTTTGACAATAGGATTTCTTAACTATCTACAAACTAAAGATTACTGAAGTCTAATTTTGGAACCTTATCTTTACAAAAGATTGAAGGGTATACTATTTATATTTGGACAGCCTGATTGGCTGTACACTGTGTACACACTTTGAACCCTAAATTGTGGTGAGTTGGTAATTAAGTAATTATACTTAAAGTTTGAAGTAGGAGGATTCCAGGCCAGCTTTTACAAATTGGTCTTCTATCCAAAAGCCAAAATGCGGCAAATCTATTACGTAATATCCACCGCAATCTCCGGTACTCCAATCAAAACCAACGATTCCGTACTGAAAGTAATAAGGCGAATTTGGATACTGGCACACAAGGGGTGATCCAGTCTGAACCTATCAAATAATGTTGAAAACTGATCAATTTCTGAGATATGCGAGTTTATGAGATTTCATCAACTATATAGGTAAGTATGCTATAATTTCTTGTGGATTATACTACGCATTTCATACCCAACAAGAGTTTTCTCTACCAACACAAGCGAAAGAATCATGCAATTCGAAATAAGATCCAGACATTTGTCTCAAAAACTGTTGGCATCTTGGATTTGGTACCATTTGGACCTCCATTGTCGACATACCTAATAGCAATACGTGTAAGTAGTATATACAGATATATCTTATATATACGTAGGACCTAATCAAATAGTAATATAATATCACTTCTTACCTAATCCTTGCCAGCCTGAAATAAAGCAACGTTTTCCATTGAAATTGAAATTATTTAGTGATAAACAGATGGTATCAATATCTGTAGCCAATGCCACTTCGTCCTCCAAAATTAGTAGTGCGATGTCATTGAATTGTACTCCAGGAGTTCCAGGCGTTGCAGGTACATACGTATAGTCCTTGTGAATGATAATCTGCGTTTAAAATTAAGCTAGACGTTTGTATTAGAACTCCTTTAATCGCTTCCAATTCACCGACTATAAAATATAGACCAGCTAAGTAATCTCAGAAATGTACCTTACTAACGTATGCATTCACATCTGGGTAAGTCTCATTTGAACTTTGGGTGTCCCTTTCACCTAAGCGTACTTTTATCGAAAAAGAAGTTTGACTGGAAAGTTAGAACATGCAAGAATTACAAGATGTACTAATTGTTAATGTGAAGTACAGTTAGTATGTATAGTTATAGCATATGGCTAAGCTAGCTTCTCCATTTGTAATTTATTTACAAAAGGTTCATTAATAATGAGAAAATATCGAACCCGTAAAGACAACTGGCTGCGGTTAGGACAACCTTGGGATAATAGTATATTATTATTATCATCTATATTTATAATTATTTTGTAATTTATTTATATTTTATCAAATTTCTCCTAACCTTAGGAGAAATCAGACTGCCCCCACAGAGAAATACATTTGCGGTGTCATTTACTGCCGTAATTCTCTCAAAAATCGCTGCCATCCATGGGAATTCTGCAAAACAAATAATTGGGCTAAAATATTTTCATTATTCATGTATATCTAATTCAAATGTAGGGACATGGCATAAATACCTCCGAATTGTGCTACTGTATCAGGATCAGTCTTCCGAGGAATACCAAAAGCAGGGTTACCTTTTCCGCAGACTTTATGAACAAATTGAGGCTTAAATGATTCTGTTGTGGTTATCGTTGTAGGCTCAAACGCTACATCATCTGAAGTTATAGAAACTTCTGTTGTGCTTTTCAATTTCTGTAAAATTCAAAACCGGATGAGCTAGTTGTGTACTAAATTAGTAGATTATGATTATATTTAGTATGATAGCTCTTCCAATTACCTCACAGCAAATTTCCCCTTCTTTGCAACGTTTCAAGTCGGTACGCTGATCTATTAAAACGTCACCTCCTGTAGTCACTGTTCTGTGGCGGATATCACATAAATGATATTCGACACAAGTGCAATTGGGAGCAATGGTGGTTGTCTTAGGAGGACTTTCAGTAGTAGTTTTCGAATGTTTTCGAATGCTAACTATTATATCATCTGAATCTGTGATAACTCCAAGGGAGACTCCCAACTCCCAGGATATTAGAACAGTGAATAAGATCCAAAATGCAGACATCTAAACGAGTAATAGGCATCATTTCAGATATGGCATAAAAGGGTTAAAATTCGTAACTAAAAATACCAAAAATGAATATTGAAAATAAATTTACCCTTGTTCAAGTGACACTGAAATATTCTTGCGATGTGTGAGATCAAGTCTTATTAATCAGCTATTGTGTTATGAGTATGTCTTTATCGGAGTTCTATTTTGTGGAAAGGAAATGGCTTGGCCATACACATCCTTTTGCTTTTGAAGTCTTCGATAATCTCTATTATTATGAGTTTACATATCACTGGATGATAATTCTGGCTCATAATAATTACTTTGTCCAATTTGTGCGTATAGTTTCTAGCAGAAAACTTAATTACTTTCTCATGAGTAGTCTTAGCCAATATAGTAATGAGAATTTAAGTACAGTACAAGATGAAAATTTCATACTTACAGAAGGTAGAAGAGATGTTCCAAAATACTCAATTGTATATGTTGCAGTCAGTTGATACATTACTTAGGGGAACACAGTAAGTTTATTCATCAATGTGACTTAATTTTGAAATTCCAGCAAAAATTTTTGAAATTGACATTTCTAACATTTAATGTAATGAAATACCTGACCATAAAAACTCTTATGAAGCTTTACACAGAATCACAGAACTGCTTCGATGTTACAAAATAACTTATTGTGGAGAATACAGCGTACACATATTTTAAAACATCTTTATTGGTCTATTGTACATAATGTTGATGTAAAATGTTTGGTAGCATCTTTGACAATTGAATTTCTTGACTATTTTTATGCGCTTATAAAGATTACTGAAGTCTAATTATGGAACGTTATCTTTACCAATGATTGAAGTGTATTACCCATTTATATTTGGACAGCCCTATATAAAAATGGCTATTACACTTAAAGTTTAAACACTTAATTGTGGGGAGTTGGCAATATACTTAACTTTTGAAATAAGAAGAATCCAGACGAGCTTTAGTAAATTGGTCTGCTATCCAAAATTTAAAATGCGCCAAATCTACGTAAACGCCCGGATAATCTCCACCGCAGCCGATACCCCAAGATACAATTCCGTACTGAATGTAATAGGGCGAATTTGGAAACTGACACACCAAGGGGGATCCACCGTCTCCCTACCAAGTTGAAAAATAATTAATTTCCAAGATAGTGAAGATTCAATTAGCCAGGTATACTACAATTTCTTGTGGATCACTACAACGCTTTTATACCTGACAAGAGTCTTTTTCTGGCTCTCCACCAGCGCAAACGAAAGAGTCATCCAATCGGAAGTAAGAGCCAAGCTTAGTTGTTCTTAATTCCTGTTGACATGTTGGATTTGGTACTATTGGGATCTCTATTTTCTTCATAATTGTTTGAAAAACGCCCTTCTGACCTACACAAATAGTGAATATTTACAAAGCATATTGGACAGCAATATTTTTGAGGCTTAATGCCCCCAGCGTTACATTTAACACCCCAAGTAACTTACCAAATACATTTTTTCCCCATCCTGTAACAAAGCATCGTTTCCCATTGAAATCGAAATTATTTGGTGACAAACAGACGGTATCAATATTTGGTGCCAATTTCACTTCCTCCTTCAAAATTAGTAGTGCGATGTCATTGTATAATGTTTTTGGTGTAAACTTCTTGTGAATGATAATCTGCGCTTAATATTAGGCTCGGCAGTTAGAATAAAACTCCTTCATATCGCTTCCAATTCCCCAAATATTAAATATAGACCAGCTAATTAATCTCAGAAATGTACCTTACTAACGTATGCATTCACATCTGGATAAGGCTCATCTGCATTTTGAGTGTCCCATTCACCTAAGCGTACTTTTATAGAAGAAGGAGATTTACTGGAAAGTAAGAAATTGTAACTGGGATTAATAGTTTAAAGCTAAATAGCTACTCCATTGCAATTTTATCACAAAAGGTTCATCTTCATTAATAATTGGAAATTACGAAACAATTACCCGTAAACACAATGAGCTGCTGTTAGGATGACCTTAGGAGTGAATAATAATAATTTATCATTATAATATACTATGTATATTATAGTATTACTTAATGTTTTTTTTTATAATTGTTAGAAATGCTATAATGTATCCATGTCTGCTAACCTTAGGAGAAATCAGACTGCCCCCACAGATAAATACATTCCCTGTGTCGTTTTCTGATGTTTTTCTCTTAAGAATCGCTGCCATCCATGGGAATTCTGCAAAATAAAAAGTTGGCCTAAAAATTTCCAATTACACAACAATTCTTTAGGGGTATGGCATAAGTACCTCCGAATTGTGTTACTGTATCAGGAACCGTGACCTTGTCCGCGATACCAGCAGGGTTTCTTTTTCCACAGACTGTATGAGTAAACTGAGATTTAGATGATTCTGTTGTGGTTGTAGCCTCAGACGGCGATTTCGGTGGGGTTGCGGTTGTTGTGGACTCAGTAGGAGGCTTTGTAGAGGATTCCGTTGTTGTGGACGTAACTGGGGATGTTGTTGAGAGTTCGGTTGGGCCTTTCAATTTCTATAAAATAAACCGGATAAGCTGGTTGTGTCCTTAGTGCTTTAATAATGATGTACTATGGTAGATTAGGATTATATTTAGTACAATAGCTCTTCAAACAACCTCACAGCAAACTTCTCCATCTTTACAACGTTTCAAGCCGACACGTGGATCTATCAGGTCTTCACCTCCTGTATTCAATGTTCCGTCGTCAACATTGCATAAATAGTATTCGACACAAGTGCAATTGGGAGCAATGGTGGTTGTCTTAGGATGCCTTGCAGTAGTGGTTTCCGGATCTGTGATGCTACCTAGTACATCATCTGAATCTGTGATAACTCCAAGGGAGACTCCCAACTCCCAGGATATTAGAACAGTGAACAAGATCCAAAATGCAGACATCTAAACGAGTAATTATGCACAATTTCAGATATGGCATAAAAGGGTTAAAATTCATAACTAAAACTACCAAAAATGAATATTGGACATAAATTTACCCTTGTTCAAGTGAGACTGAAATATTCTTGCGGTGTGTGAGATCAAGTTTCATTAATCAGCAATAGTGAATAACTATGACGAGTTTGTCTTTATCGGGGTCCAAATTTGTTGTAGTTAAATTACTTGACCATACACATTCTTACGTTTGAAGTCTTCGATGAATAACTATTGTGAGTTTACATAGCACTGAATGATAATTTTGACTGATAATAATAATTACTTTGTCCAATTTGTGCGCATAGCTTCCAGCAGAAAACGTAATTACCTTCTCATGATTGCAGTCTTAGTCAATATGTTAATGAGAAAATGAAAAGTCATGTAGATAGTACAAGCTGAAAAGTTTATACTTGTAGAAGGATGACGAGATGTTCCAGGAAAATCGACTGTTTATACTAGACATAATATGCTCATTTCATGGTTTTAAATTGATGTGTATAGATTGGGGAATATTAAGAGGCTAATGGAGTAATAATAATGAAAATTGTTATCAGTAGAGGTACAGATCATCATAACGTAGTTTATTCATATTCATATGCATTCAAACACGTATCTTTTATAATCAATCTTTTGCTAATTCTATCTATAGCATTAAATGATAGAGTGCATTTTTACTATTTGAATTAAATTATAATTACATAATGATAATAGCATTTTGTTTTCCATACTACATTACTGCGGTATAATCATAATTGCAGAGGTGCTCATCTGCAATTAATCCGTAGTGACAACTTGTTACTTTGTACCACTTACGAATTTAAAAAGCATGTAGAAAAGCCAACTTTCCAACTCCAACATTCATTTCAAGTAGAAATACAATAAAATGCAGACAGTCTGAAGTGATCTCACTGTGGCTCTTGTTCGTGAAAAAGACAATAAAGTAATGTAGGGCATGTTTTTTCTCTGAGTGAAACTCATGCCTATTATTTACTTACGTATGTATATTTAGTTTACATGGAGAATATTGGCATGATTGTGTCAAGGATAGCCTTGTCATGCTATTGTCATTGTTAACAGTGTATTCATCTTTCGATTTTGTATGTACGCTTGCGATAATGTTTAAGAGTTTCACAGAAATATGGAATAACAACTTATAATATACAACTCTAATAACCCAATTACTGTAATACGGCTGGTTCCACCATTTTCAACGACACCTGTGCTATCAGTACCACTTCACATTTCTTTTGTAATGTAGTTAGGCAAGTAAATTATGTAGCAAATATGAAACATAGAGGTATTTATTCCATCGGAGCACAGTATTTTATATTTCTTATTAGTGTGATTTTGATAACAGAAGTTGCTTCCGAATGCATCTACACAAAATGTAGACCGATTGACAAATCCTGTCCCTCAGGATATACTGAAGAAGGCTATGAAAACTGTACGTGTGCAAAAAAAGCCTCAAGAAAAATAGTCTGCTGTAGGGATATATCAGCTTCTAATTCAAATGGTATGTCAAAAGTCAAATGGGAGGCATTTCTAATATTCTTGAGTAAAATCCTACAATATATGAAACCAATGAGAAATACTAATTCATTTCAATAAACTATTGAATGTATAGCTACGGATAAAATAGTTGGAGGTTCAACAGCTCTACCTTCACAATTTCCTTACCAGATTTCTATAAGATATTCCTACTCTCCAGGCCCAGATGGTACTAATTGTATTAAGTATTATTTGTATATAAAATGACATAAAATAAAAGTATGATATATGGATTAAATGATAAGCTACGTAATGCTATAGGACATTACTGCGGGGGTTCGGTGTACAATGAGCTAACCGTAATTACGGTAATTGTAGTTATTATTCCAATTTTATTATTATTATACTATAAGTAGTCCTATAATATGTATTATATATAATAGGCTGCACATTGCGGGTATTACGTGTCGGGTAGTGGAGCATATCACAATATTAAGGCTTCCGAATTAGAAATCGTTGCTGGAGATTATCGCTTGCTAAACCCGGATCCAATGGAACAACGTATAAAAGTAGGAAATGTAACTATTCATGAAGGATACACTCCAGGAAAGCATCACAACGATATTGCATTATTGAAATTATCCCAGCCATTAAGACTTAGTCCTTACGTTGACAAGATAGTAATGGCTCCTGATATGCACACTGCTACAGGTAAAAGGGATTATTAATATGCCCACACAAATTTAAAAACAATTCAAGACGGAATACCTATGTACGTAAATAATTGTGATCTGTAAACTACTGATTTTTGTAAGAAGTGATTGTTAAAAATATTTCATGAATTACAGGAACAGCAGTTATTAGTGGATGGGGCTCTACTAAAGACGGACACGGTCCGTATCCAAATACATTAAGATATGCAAATGTGTCCATTATAACAGACACAGTTTGTCGTGACGCCTATAGCTACAACACGATTGCAGATAACATGATTTGTGCATATACAATTGGGGTGAGTGTACATGCGTATAAAATTATTGTTTACCAATTTATCCACAAGTGGGAGTTGTATTTATTTTTCAAATCTATTTATTTTTCAACCTTTCAACATTCAATGAAATAGAAAGACTCGTGCCAAGGCGATTCCGGGGTGAAACGTTTTTTTCTTTTAAATTAACAATACTACGCATTTATATATAATATATGCAGAGAAAGATTTTACATGTTACGCTTTAGTTACTACTTTCATGAGTTAACAATAACAAACCTAGTATAAGTATGTTTACCTACTATTGTGCCAATAGATTACGAATAAGTATTTATAACGCGTGCTAAATTGCCAAAACTTTTCCGTTGTGTACAAATGACATGTTTTGATAACACATGTGTTTGTTTATAAGGGACCGATGGTGTGTGATGATACTGGCTTCAAATATCTATGCGGAATTGTTTCATTTGGACGTGGATGTGCTGAAAAGGGTATCATCACAAATCTTACTGTCATTCCTTAATAAGCTAGCAATTAAATTCCAGATTGGTGTGTGATGATACTGGCTTCAAATATCTATGCGGAATTGTTTCATTTGGACGTGGATGTGCTGAAAAGGGTATCATCACAAATCTTACTGTCATTCCTTAATAAGCTAGCAATCAAATTCCAGATTCATAACAATAGCATCTATGCTTTTTTGGTAAAATACTATAAGAAATCAAAATGAAATCAAAACATTTTACAGACTCGCCTGGTGTTTACACCGAAGTGTCCCACTATATATCATGGATAGAGAAAAATGCTGGAAAAATTGACAATGAGAGCTNATATCATGGATAGAGAAAAATGCTGGAAAAATTGACAATGAGAGCTAAATCATTATAAAAAATTGATAAAAAAATATGATCACAGCTTAATAAAATCGAGTAAATATACAAAAATACGCTATTATACTTCGTTATTCACTTAGCTATACCATGCTAAGCATTTCCTTCTTTAAGTATTAATTGGTGTGGGTGAATTGCGCATTCATACAACATATTCAACTGTGCGGCTGTTTCCACCGATATTGTTTACAGCTTTAGCAGTTTTAAGCAAATTATGGAAACCAAATCATTATGAATACATACATGTAGACCTACTGTGACTAACTTTAGTAAACAATGTGATTAAATACCGGTTTGTACAAGCGCCTTTGCCTGCGTATGTTTCAAATACGTAAACAGAGTTGACCTACAAAGATGTGCTACAAAACGCAAGTATTCCATTTGAGACGCAATAGTATTAAGTCATACGGTTTTAGCTACCAATGAAAGTTGACTGATCAATGATGATATCACGTAAGTAAGCATAAATACATTTTTGGGTGTACCATTAAATAATTCCAATGTGCCATTACGACTTAGCACTAAATAATGCAATTAATTACTCCTTCCCACTGCATTAGCCATGATTTTTGGCTTAAGCAATTGAAAAGAATGTTTTATTGTTTGATGTTCCAGGCAATGCTTCATCTTCATTTGAAAGAATGGCATCTTCGTACTCCGGAGCTAAATAACAAGATTTTATTGCTGGATAACATTAAAAGTTCACAAACAAGATTTTATACTTTATGTAAAGCTTTGCTTATTACACAATAAATATCTTACGTTTTTCATAGTAAAGGTCTCGCCCTTTCCGGTTGTTACCATTCGGATCATTTTGAAAAACAACCCTTCGCATTGGTCTACTAGGAGACAGTTTGAAGGGCACTGAGACCGGAGCAACTTCCAGAGACAGTGGACAGGTCCTTACAGTGAATCCAACTGTACCAATGATTATCGGTACTCGCCCCTCTAAAATTGCGTCCTTCGCGATCTGACCGAAAACCGATGCCTTGACTTTCACCTAATGTTTAAAATTATTAGTCAACGATTACAATTTTAAAAAACTGCGAAGAACTTACCGTGAGACTGTATTGTATTTGAACAATTTGAGTTGTATTCCCAGATGTTGGAATAATATTATCAGGAATTTTCAATACTCCATGAATTGTTTTTTCCTCCTTTGAAGACACAGGAGAGCATCTTAACTTTGTAATCTTTGTCTGCTCAGTCCTTGATGATCCTTTTGCCGTAAATGTCGCAATCTACTTAACGAATCAAAACTTATTGGAATATGTTCAAAAACGCGAAGGTTTTTAAGTTCCATCGGTATATTATGAGAAGCAATTTCCTAAGTCAATCTAAAGAGTCACTGTGAGATAATACCTGAGTTAAGTGGACCGATATCTTAGTTAAATTACAAACAGAACCATTTTTCACTTCGATCTCAAACTCTAGTTCTTCACCGCGAACAAATGCTCGTTTCGATATCTTGAAAATAACCTGAATCAGGCCTAACCACCACCATAATTTCTTTTCCATCACAAAATTTCCCGGTTGATGACTAATTGGTTGAAGATTCAAATCATAATTTCCCGAAACATGGATTGGTACTTGAAGCCCTCGGTCTGGCTTCCCAAGTCTTTTGTAAAGTAAATCAAATATGTAACTGATCGTTCCATGTCTGTTGTCAAATGATGATGGTACATTTTCGGGAAGATTGAAAAGAAAAGGAAATTCTGTTCGCCCAGACGAAATTTCCTTTACATTCATAGGGTCCAATTCCCATTCTCCTGTTACATTCCATTAGTTGCATTTGGCATTTATTTTAAATGCAGAAATATTATCCAAGTAATTGATATAGAAACTTACTTGTGTTCGGAGGGAATAATACTATACTTTTTTCAAAGTAGATTTCCTCGTCTCCAATTGTGACTAAATATTGTCTGAGGTGTGTCCGACCCCTTCTAGTCTCCTTCCATTTCGTCCATGCTTTCCCAATTACTTTTATGCCCACGACTTCAGAAAAAGAAATATTTGGAGTTATTTTCTTATTATTAAGAAAGTAAAGTTTAAGAAAGTAAAAATATTTTAAATACATTGTGCGAATTCCGCAGGTTTTCCTGGGATATGGGTTATCACAACACAACCTCCTACTGGGTCACCTCCGTTAAAAATGCGGTCCGCTTGGTCAAATTCTATAGATAGGTCAGGCATATCTTCGGGGTTTAAGGATTAATGAGCTAAGTCAACTAATTCTACCATTTATTTCTCAATAAACTGAAAGTGTGCACAATACATTGATTATAAAGTGAAGTAGATAATTCGTCAGTATTTGCCAAAAGTAAATACTACTAATGGCAGATTTTCTTACTTTTGCAAGTTAAACCACACACATGCAGAATGAGGCTAAGACTGAGAAAATCGATTTCTTTTCCATGAGTTAAAGTACTCAAAGCTGTATACTGTGCTGTTCATAACTGATGAAAAGACGCACTTCCCAATTGGTATTACCAGAATTATTATCTATGCATAGTTAGATAGGTATGAATGGAATTAAGAATTAGATATCATCGCTCCCCGGGGATATACTCAGGAAGGTTCATGAAAAATCGGGGAGCAATTGGCTACCAAAACTTTAGCACAACAAATATCTTACCGAATACCCTAAGAGTGTCGATAGTCCCAGAATATTGTGTAACTTCAGATATACCTAAGCCATTAGTTACTTAAAGCTCCTATTTGTGACAACATAATCGCGCCAGGAGTTCTGTTTTGGTAGGACAAACAAGGACATTCCTAGACGACAAGCCCTGTCATAAATATTTTAAATGAGGACACATCCAATCATCTATGAAGTTGGCATTCGATCGATCGCTGTATCTGTTATGTGATATTACCCGTACACTTTTGTCGCTAAATTGTCTACCTCCACCTTCCATTCTACCTTCCCCAACATATTTTCTGTTCAATTGCACTTCTTTCTCTTTTCCAATTACTCCATCCCATTAGGAAAAGGCTGTCATGTCTGAGAATGTCCTAAATTATTTTTGATACACATCCATATAGGATATAAGCGGGTCATTGTTCCTAATGAATGGTTACAGTAACTCTGAGGTGAAAATTCTCCTTATATCCATATAAATGTCATCATTTTCCGCATAGCACTTTGAGCTCCGGAGAAAATAGT
>JABASH010004666.1:0-13558 GCA_019776445.1 Tomocerus maximus | reverse complement strand
GAATTGTGCATCAAGGCAACTACGTACCGTAATATTGGGGTATTTCTGTTAGACAGTTAGAGAAATAAAACAATAATCCTGTAGCAGTGTCAATGAATAATGGTGAAAAGAGACAATGAAAGGATCTCTTTTATATCGAGATTAATTTCCTGTACCATCTAATTTTTAATTTTCATATCAATGACCTATTTACGCAAGAAAAGGGAATTGAAGGGAAATGTATGAGATTATTGCTTTTCTGTTATCCGTGTTATGAAATGCAAACTTATAAGACATCAGTCAACATCAATTGACGAACAAATGTTGCCCAAATTCCCAATTTTATAGGGTGATTATGTAACTTATAATGAAATTATTTTATTGCACTAGTGGCATTGTTGGCATAAGTGAATAATAGTGCACACATGCAAATGCAGAATGCAAAACTAACTTTTCTGTGATTTCATAGCAGGTAACGTTTTATTGAACTGGTTTTTACACGCGAGCGTTTGTACATAGTATAAATCGAACAATTTTAGTGGCATAATAAAATAAATACTGATGTGCTTAGCGAGCCTTTTCAAACTTAGATGCTCAATTAAGAATCGAGTGAATTTCAAACAAATACATTGGATGTCTAAATAGGTGATTTGTGTCAACCGTATACATGTAAAGGTATAAGTACCACCGTACCTATGTCACAACTATTTAAGATGTTAAGATTCCGATAATGAAACCGAGTCCAAATCCAGCAGCAATATATCTATTATCGTTGACGAACGCAGCTACCTATAAGATTAACCCAATTTGGAATTTAGAAGAGTTCTAGAACTATTATAAGTACTGCCATTTATTAGGTATTAATTATTAATTGGTGTATTACCTTATAGCCCCATGTATGAGCTTCTGGACGGAAAGTCGTGGACACAGTGTTAACATTATTGTTAACTTGGTCCCAATTGATCTACAATATTGTTACAATTCTCCTCAGATGAAAATATAGACATATATACATAATAAAAGCAAAAAAGACCAAAATAAACTTACACTCACTAAACCATTGTAATTTGCTATAGCTATTAACAAGGCTCCTCCAGCTATAGCAGTTGCTGCAAGTTTTCCAACTTTCATAGCAATAAATCCAGCAAACCTTCAAAAATAGTCATGTTACAGCAATATGAAAATGTACACTGTTGATTGAATAGTTTTATCTTGTAAACAGTATTCACAGAAAAAATATTCATTTTGCTTTAATAATTGTTAACTTTTTATATGATTTTGTTTATTTAGTAGGACTTAGACTGTTTACCATCCTGCAACTCCACCTAAGATGATTTGTAAAGGATCCTTTCCGTATAGAACCTGATGCCATGGATCTGCTGGATCTCTATTAATGTTGCTGCTTAGGTCATTTTGAGAATTCGTGTCGCTTTTAGAAGTTCGTATAAATATGGGCGAACGTTGTAGAAAGTTATAATTTCTCAAGAATGTTTGTAAGTATCCATTATTCGGCTGTAATATTTGATTTTCTAAAATAGTTGCTCTACAGTCATGGAAAATTAAGGAAACTACTAAAGTTAAAACAAAGTAGGTCTTCATATCTGTAGATGATTTCACCTGAATGATCACCGAGCTACTGGTACAATATTTGGCTTGCTGACCAAAGGATAACACTACCAATCAGTTCAGGTAAATATTTACAGGTCTTGGACAGATGTTTGGAACGGAGAAAAACACGTACCTAAGTATTAAGTCTTCCTTCTCAACCCCAGACATCATTCCTCCACATTATCATAACATTGAAATTCAAATTGCCTTTACACATGGAAAGTTATGCTCCTACTACTAAGAAATTTATATCAGAAATAAACGGTCGGTCAGATTCAAAGCTAATAAATCTCCATGAATAATGAGTTACATCTTATGTAATCACCAGTATAAAGTTAGCTAGCATATTCACCTTTGTTTATCCTTTCTGACTGAATCTCTCTCTACACTGTCTACCTGCACTAAGGGTTCATTTATGTAAACATGTAGATGATCATTTTACTTGTTCTGCTGGTACAGATGAGAAACTTGTATTTCTCAGATAAGGGCACATTCTATTATTACCTTTAAGGGACAGCTCTTCTCAAGGCAACAAAGTTCAAGGTTGTAGTATAAACTTACCTAATACTGACTATATGCATCCACCAGCTTCTTCTTTATTTACACAATAAGTTCTAACAAGAATTCCTCATCAGAATCGGAACGGAACTTTTTGTTTGTATGGCCATGACCGATTCTAATGTAAGGGATGTACCCTCTTGGAACTATAATTTATTCAGAACACAGGAAGTTTGTAAATTAAGAAAACAGACCCGAACAATAAAATGATCCATATACTGATAGATGTGTATGAATACTTAGCTGAAGTATATTTCCTATGCATGAAATAACATGTAAATATGTGTACATATTTTGTTCTCACGTACCTAAGTATGGTGGTTCATTCATTAAATTCTAGCTTTCTAAATCAATACAAAAATTATCTAATGTTATTTGGACTTCATTTTCTACGACTAGTAGGTATAAAAGTCGAAATTAATTCCGCACTCTTGAATCTAAGTGCATAGAAAAGACATGGGTCCAATAAAAGTGCTAGTACTGACTTTATGTCTCATTTCTTGCGTCTCTTTGACAGTGTGTGTCCCACCGCCACCTCCTCCATACTGGAATGATTTGAGAAGTAAGTATTTTACATTGGACAAAACGAAGTTATTAGAAATTTATTTGACAGTGCTAAGTAATCAACAACGAATCTTTTCTTTTTAAGTCACTGTAGGTGCAGTGGATACCTGTGGAGAAGAAATGTGTTCTGGAAAGGATGCAAGTGGGGTTAAGAGCGACATACTCTTTCGAAAATTGGGTCGGACCCTGGAAGAACTGGAAAGGGCAAAATGGGCTAGACTCAACCCACAAGCTGGTTGTGACAATAATGGACTCTTCAATGGCTATCAATGGTTTGATCCGGAAGAACCTCTTTCATATGTTCTTTTACTCGATATCCAAGGGACAGTCGCCGGAATACAATTATTTGTGAGTACACATCTATTTTATAATATCATATTACAACATTCATCGATGATAGTGTAATTAATAGATTCCCATACATGTCTAAATTAACTAGTATTTATTCCACTATCTTATGAACTCATATACATTACAATCAGGTTCCATACTATCAAGTGCTCAAACCAGGCCAGAATTATCGATTCGGAGAAACTCCAATGATGCAAAATATCACAATATTCAATACAGCTTACTATTACATTACAGCCTATTTCATTGAACCATGTAAGTATAACTAATTTCTAGCTTCTAGCATGAATATGAAATGTTACACTTTGTAAGAAAAACATTTTTTAGGCCTAATTTGTAGTTCTGGAAGACCGCCAAGTGATTTGGAGACTCAGGGAACTGCGACAGGTGTTTATTTTCAATACGGACCTTCACCACAAAACCTTCTGCGTCCTCCAATGAGCAGGGGAAAGGCTAACCAAATGTTATACGAACAAAACAATTGCTGGAGAGGCATGGGTAAGTTTTATTATATACTAAAAGATTTCAAAAGTATTTAAGTAGCATCAATGAAACTAAGTTTGTGTTTGAATTGATAATTTTAGGTTGGCACGCGTATTATCGACAAACTTCTTGGAACGATGACCAGTGTGCAACTTACCGGCCCGAATTCATGATGTATGACAATGAAGGAGAATTGCGGGCATTTGGTTTCGTTGTCACTGGAAATGTCACCGCTCCAGCAATAGAACGACCCGGTCCTGTCATATCAGAGGTTTATATCAATTTTACTTTTCATCATTGCCCAAACAGGTCAAATATTGGATTTTATTTGAACTAGGCTATCAGTGGCAGACCATTTCCTGGTATTTCTGCACCAAAATGTTTAACCGACCTGGACAAATCGATTGGGTTGTCTACTCTGCATGTGTTCTTTACAGAACGCCCTTACGAATTCAAATGTTCCTTTCCTGGGGTAATGGATGCTTACATAAGTGGGGCTTCCTATGCAATAAAAGAGAAGCTCGGCTAAGAAATTATTTTTGTTCAAAGATATTTTAGTCATTTGTACACATAAATGCTACTAGTAATAATTCGTATTGCAGTTTCATTTATACTTATACATTAATAAATTATTTTCATATTATTATATTTTCTTTCTCCTGAACAATTTGTTGCGCACACCTCATAAGAAGTCATAAAGCATATTGTACAATTAGGGCATCAGGATTTTTTACCAGGTAATACCCATTGGGATTGATTGGGATTACATAATATAAGCAGTAACCCATAATAGTCTCATTTTAAGTAACGTTAAGTTTATCGTCTATTTTGTTATGTAGAAGAGTAAGACTTACAGAGTTGTAGAGTTGTAGCGGTTACATCGATCTATGTAGCTAAACACTAAATGGATATTTAGAAGGTCTTATCATCAGTAGCATACCTATATTAAATATATTTATACTTACATGTAATGCAATTTACTTCTAATCTACCACAGGATACTTCCTTTGAAGTTGTTTCTATGCGAGTTACTTACATTCTACTATGGTACACTCCAATGCTGTACTGACTGTGTGATCAAGCAATCAGGCTTAGAGTAAAATGTTAAGTCTATCTGTCAGTGTTATATTATTTTGATAAATAGGTGGCAAAAACTACAGAAAAACGTTTTCCTATCCCATCGTTTACTTAAGTATCTTATTATGTTGATAAGGATTTTTCTTTGAAACTAATGAATATGAATACAATACACAGTGCACTAGCAACATATTGAGCAGCACAATGACAAGGCATTTACAGTATACAAAAACTTAATAACGCTTCTAATGAAGTTACGCAATGACAATGAAAACAGCCTACGAAACGATGACTACTGCACTGATACTTCACGGAAACGTATGTCTACAGCAGTATCAAGGTTTGGTAGTGGGGGGACTGCTTATCATTGTGTAGAATATAAAACATGGGCCAGCAAGAATGTCTAGTAGTACTGATATGTGTGTACTATTGGAAGTACATTGAATAAAGTCAGTAGATTGATACCGTATCAGCCAGTATTATAAACATAATATAAGTTCTCTGATGAGAACTAAGAGACAAAAACCTTTCATGCTACAACAGAAAATGAGCTCCTAATCTCCAATCACGTTTAAACTGACAAGAGCAAACACAAATACATAATTTAGAGATAGTGAACAAACACTTCAGGCTCCTGCAGTCTGCTAAATTAATTTCTTCGAAAGGAAGCTCTGGAAAACAAACTGAAATGAGCTAGCATAATGTTGGGGAATCTTTTTTGACAGCAAGTGAAGATAATATTTTTATTTTTCCAACTTCTATAATTTAGACTTCCAGAATCTACGTATCGGCGTGTTTTCAATGATTTGTGAACAGCATTGCTTAAGGATTCGATAACTTGATCGTAATTACTATAAACAGGTATGTCTATTATAATTTACAGTGTAGTGTCTACTAATTCATTTTATCAAACCCGCAAGTTACAACTCTATTTAGAATTTGAAAATATTCTCGTTTCCGGCATTTACTTTTTAACCAAGAAAATTGTAATAATAAATTGTATATGTATACTACAGATAGTAATGTCTTCAAAATTAAATGACTGCAAACAAGACTTTGATGACCTGAACAAGGAATTCTCAACTTTCGATGCACTTCATAAAGAGTACTTGACAAAACTGGAGCAAATGAACAAACTGCAAAGCAAATGCATGAAAGAAATAACACATCAAAGATATCGCTTGGGTTCGTTCAGTTTTGACTTTTGACAATAAGTATTTGGTAATATAGGCAGTAATTGTTTTAAAGAATCAAATACTTTCTTTAGGAATTATTAAGAAATCACTTAAGAATCAGTTGGCCAAAAACGATGAATCTAAATCAGAGTCCTTGGCAGATGCCGATCTGAGGAAATTAGACACAGATATCCAAAGACGAAAAGTGGAATTAACAGAAATGGAAGAATTTCTACCGAAAAAAGGAGCGATTTATCTGCAACTAGTTCTTGGATCTGTAAATGTGTCAATGCTCCAAAAAGACGAAAAGTTTAAGTTAGTAATGACTTGATATTAGTAAGAGAGTAATTAAGTATGAGACTTCTTCAGGCTAATAAGAGATAATTTTCTGTCTTCTAGGTATAAAGATGAATATGAAATGTTCAAAGTCATTGTCAACGGAGTTTCAAGTCTTTTCTCTGTTATTATTCTTTTGGCAAACAATCGAGCCCTGGATCTTTTATTTAAATTTCTCTTGGTTTGGTACTACTGCACATTAACTATTCGAGAGAGTATTCTTCGTGTGAATGGGTCAAGGATCAAAGGCTGGTGGCGGATCCACCATTTTATCTTTACGGTACTTTCAGGTGTTTTGTTAATTTGGCCTGATGATCGACTCTACTATGAATTTCGTCCTCAATTTTTATGCTTCAGTGTGTATATCAGTATCGTTCAAGTTTTGCAATTCCGATATCAAAGAGCATGTTTGTACAGGTGAGTTATGGGTTTTCTTCCTCAGATGTTCCTAAATGATCTATTAATTATCTATTTATTGTATGTTACTCCTTGCACGTATCATAATCATGGCTGTCATTTCTGTCTTAGACTAAGAGCACTTGGGGAAAAGAAAGAAATGGATATCACTGTGGAAGGATTTCATTCGTGGATGTGGCATGGTCTTAAATATCTGTTACCTTTTCTATTTGTGACTTATGTATATGAATTGTATAATGCATGGGTACTTTACAATTTAAGTTTCGAACCGGAAGCCTCCTGGCAAGTTCCTCTATTGAGTTTTCTCTTTTTTATTGTTTTCCTGGGAAATATGGTGACGACATTAAGAGTCATTAGGCAAAAAATGACTGAAAAGTCAAAGCTCAAAGGTCGACTTGGATTAGTAGATAAATATGTAAGGGGAAGGAGTGAAGAGCCGGACAATGACAAGACCTCTAAAAAGAAGTTGTAGTTTACATGAGCGACATAAATTAAACCTGCATTGTATCCAATACTCTAACATTTTGTAATCAAGCTTGCATGTGTCGGCATTTTCTGAAATTTTCATTTGCGTCAATAAAATCCAACCTTTGTCACACAATGGTAATTGTGGGATTATAGGATCTATTTTATTACTACTAGATTACAGGTAGAGGAATCTGAAGGTTGTCTCCAGGCCATTTCCCTATTTATAACCAGTGATGAATTAGCTCTTTAATCTGAAATAGTTGTCACACATAGGCTACTTAACTTACGTGATGTTAGCATTTGATTGATTGCTTTGATTACCATGTAAAAGTATAACGGGCATAGAAAAACACTTGATATCCATGAAGTTTCGGACATACTATATTTACTGCATTTATATAGACATAGACTTTATAAAACCGAAACTACTGCACAAAGATTGCTACTGTAACTGATCCAGGTTACATGTTTACATTTACACATGTAACAATTTTTTCGGATTAATTGACAGAAAAAGTATTTTTAGAATTTAAATAGCATTGTTCTGAAATTGATTTATGCGGGTGGGTGTTATAAAGATAAAGATATGGACCAATTATTTACGATCTATTGTAAATACTAAATCGCATAAAATGCTACATAATGATATTACACAATGCATATTTAAATAGGTAACAGGGTGATACTTGCACTTATCTATCGAATGTACTGAATTCTATGTAAATGTATATTCTAAGTACATTATAGGCAGAATATACGTAACCGAATTATTTTATCAGTTTGCTTTATGTGTTTTAAGGTACATCGAGCTATCTGTTTAATTGTGCCAACTCAATCAGTGCAAGTACGTACTTATTGTTTCGATTTTGTCCATGCTGCCAGTGCGTGACTGCGACAGTGATGTATTATGAAGGTACTGATCACATAAGGGTGTTTACATAACCTGATCACGTTTGCTTTATTACAACCTATAGCTTTATTGATCTTAATATGAAAATATCAACTGTGAAGCCCTTTTAACCAGTATGATATATCTGTAGATAATCATACGAATGATAACAACTTTTAATAATTAGATGCATTTCCCTTACTACATTGTCAGCCAACAAATGTCGGTTTTTATTTGCATGTGAGCTATTTATTATTACTTGCTTCGTTTACATTCACATACTGTGTAGTTAATAAGGAGCAGATCCAAGGACAGATCTCCTGAGGTAAGACACTTCTAAAAGAAAATATTAAACTCATTTTTGGTTTTATAAAAGCCGCCTGTATGCATAATAATACGTTATACGTTAATTAAGGTGTTTTCGGATATTGGATTTGCAGAATAAGTTGAGAACAATAATGGATTCTGTACAAGATGATAGTGCCAAAATTTTGGTTGAAGAATTCACGTCTTTATCGGAAGAATTCAAGAGCCTGAAACAGCTTCACAAGTCTTACACAGAAATAATGAGACAAGTATTTGCGTTACAATCTAAATGTAATAAAGAGCTGGCTCATCAAAACTACAGGCTGTCAACTATTTCCACATATCTCAATTACTGTGAAAAGGAGGATTTGGCACAGAGTCCAGAACTGAAAAAATCTGCTTCCGACCTCCGAGAAAATATAAGTCAGCGAAAAGAAGAGTTGAAATATGTTTCAAATTGCCTACCACGGAAGAACACCAGCTACCTCCAAGCTTGCTTAGGATCTGTCAACCTTTCAATGTTAAATGTCAATGAAAAATGGAAGTACAAAGAAGATTATGAAAATTTCAAATTCACAGTTCACATTATTTCAATGTTTCTGTCAATTTTGAATGTCATTGTAGAGTCGAATTTTTTGGCGATGCTTTTTAAGTTTCTTTTGGTTTGGTATTACTGCACTCTCACTCTTCGAGAGTCTATTCTCTCCCTCAACGGTTCAAGAATACGTGGATGGTTTCGTTTTCATCATTTCGTTTTTATCACACTCTCCGGATTCCTTTTGCTTTGGCCTGAAACAAATCCCATTTATGTCAAGCATTTTCGATCACAATTGCTTTTATTTAGCGTCTACATGTCATTCGTACATTATCTTCAATTCAAATATCAAAAAGAAGTTATGTACAGGTACGTTGTATGTTTCAATATTCAGAATATGATTTCTTGTACTGTTTTTCGGGTTTATACAACCGGGAATTATTTTTTCCAGGATTAGAGCATTGGGACAAGGACACAACATGGACATTACTGTCGAAGGATTTCATTCTTTCATGTTTCGGGGTCTTGGATTTTTACTGCCTTTTCATCTGGTCTTGTACATTTTTGAATTGTATAATGCGAAAGTCCTATGGACACTGTGGTCAACTCATCCAGATGCCACTTGGCACTTGCCTGTCATTAGTTCGCTATTTTTTATCATATTTTTAGGTAATTTAGTGACATTGTTGAAAGCAATTCCACGAAAATTTAGGGAAAGAATGAATTTGAAAGGGAAGTTTGAAGTAGCTTTGGATACAATGAAGAAAGCGTCTTCCACAGCGTCCCTTTCAGTTGCAGTAGAAAAAATAAGGAAGCTCTCTGCAGCAACATCCTTAGCTAACTTGTCCATTTTGCTAAATTCTGATTTTTCCGGTCTCAAAACGGGCAACCCAGACAGTGGAGATGACCAAAATAATCAAATCGACCAAGACTTTGATGTTCAAGTGGACAACGATGAAGATGACGACATAATTTTTATCATGGACAGTAAAAAGGATGAAAATGCGAAAGATAAAGACAAAAGTGACAGATATCCTCTCAAAAAATTCTTGCATTTGTCTCATCGCATCGTTTAGAAGCAACATTTTCAAGCAACCGTTTAATATACGAGTATCATAATTTATTTGTACTGTACTACATAGGGCATAAATGGAACTGTAAACGATTTTACACATTTATCTGTAGGTATGCTTGAGAGCTTTTTATGCTAAAGTTAATTCCATTTCTTCATGCAAAGATGGTACTTATTTAAAGTATAGAAAATTACTGTAAACTATTTTCATATAAATAGTCAAAAAATAAACAATAATATTAGACTTAGACCATTTAATTTCTGATAGAGATCATCTCTGGAAGTAGTTTCACCTTTTAATTGCGTCTATTAATTCGTCTACTAATTGGTAAATACCTACCTATTTAGATAATGGGTGGTTTTATCATATTTTAAGTTATAAACACTAAATGCATTGTGAAATAGTTGGGTACAGTTATACGCGTAGATAACTGTGTTTACAAGATCTATATCCGGCACACCCTCTACTTTGTACTTAAGCGAAAACATATTAATACATCCCAGTCAGTCCCATTTCATCATAATTCAATAGTATTTAGTAAGCTTTTCATCATTTTACTACGATTAAAAGAAAACGAATACACTTACACAGAATTAAGTAGGAGGCTTGTGTGTGATTTACAATAATTGTACTGAGCACTGGTGCGCATAATGTTATTGCTAGATAAGTAAGGAAAAGATATAAAACGCATCTGAATAAAGATATGTAGTAAGTGAATGAATTCGTGAATTGAACGTTAACTGCTTCATTTTTGCATAAGCAATATGACAAATACTTCATCTTCCAAGTTATCTTGAATCTTTAGACCGTAAGGATTTTCCTCATCATAAATATTCGCTATTACAAATTAGTTAAATGTTTATTTCTAAATTAATTACTAACTAAGAGCTGTGCAAACGAGTGAATTATTTGAGGGGTTCTGTTAAAGCACAAGATGTTGATGACCCGTTATGGAATACTTCAATAACTAATCCATCGCAGTACTTATCATGAATAGAGCCACAACCACATTTCTGTTCAATAATATCGCAATTGACTGATAAGCATTGTAAAGCTGGTGGTAGGTACACATAGTAGTTTACATATTATCCATCTATAAATACTAAATACATGTATGAAATGTGTTTACAAGTCTAACTATATTTTGCATGTACAGGAAAACAAATAATCGTTTGCAATTATCAGAATCTGAAAATTGAATTTAATGAAATGGTACATGGATGTAGATTTTGTAGTGGTGCATGTCCCATGCAAGGAGAAGTCAATAAATACAATAAAACGCAGCACCCATCCTACAGTGATTGCGCAATATCGAATTTTGTTTTTGCAAATTTTATCTACTGCACTGAAAAAATGCTGCGCAGATTACATGCACCATTCTATCCTATACTTATGTACAGATGATATTTCCTGAATAATAATTGTATTTATTTACTCCCAATGTTTATTTAAACTACTTGAAATATATTGACATCAACTCTGGAAGACAGGCTTAGGCATTTTTCAGCATCTCTTCAATTCCATTTCATAGTCTACACTTAGAAGTACTACTATTTCAGATCCTCCAAATTTCAGGACAACATTTTACAACAGTAGCATTATTAAGCACATAAAGTTATTGAATTTTTAATCAGTGAGCTAAAGTTAGAAGTTTGGTATAAAACCTCAGTAAGAAATGGCAACTATCCCGTCATGGGAGTTTTATTTCGAGCCTCTGGAGAGTATAAGGCTATTTCGAGATTTCATTGATTCTAACTCCCTTGCAATCGATATTGCACTTTTCGTGCTTCTATGGATTGTTGTATCAAGTTATATATTTTATATAGTTGTGGTAAGAAAAGATGTCAGAGTGCAGAAACTAGTTGACTGTTTTCCAGGACCCCCGACAATTCCTATTTTTGGAAATAGTCACACACTTATGCGTCCAAACGACGGTATACTCTGAACTCCCTTGCAATGATAATATTTGAAAAGAATTTCCTAATATCTGGCACATTTGTATTTCCTGTATAGAACTCATTAATCTAAAACACGAATGGGGAAAACCATACGGTCCGGTGTTTAGAGTATGGATAGCAAATCTTCCTTTCGTGGTTTTTGCTACTGGTTCTACAGCTGAAGTAAATTGAAATAAGTATAATACAGTCTATCGTATTCAACTCACATAATAATTCACTAAATAATCAGACTTGGGTTCAAAACTTGTCAACTCTTCATGATTTATGACTTTCTTAATAGAAAATTCTCGGCTCAAATGCCCACATAGACAAGAGCGATGAGTATATGGCTTTCGAAAATTGGTTGGGAACAGGTTTACTCACAGCCTCTGGTATGCATCTCATCATTCATCTACTACCAATTTTTCAATAGAATCAACTTGAGATTCCAATGTTTCACAGTCGATAAATTTAGCTACTTATTTCTATCAAAAATTCATATTTTCTGCATTTATTGCATTAATATTATTACCTCCCATTTTGTAAACAAATAGCATTTTTTTGCACCATTAACATTGTAAAATGAATTCACACAGGAAAAAAGTGGGCTACCAGAAGGAAATTACTCACACCTACTTTCCACTTCAAAATTTTGGAAGACTTTTTTGAAGTCTTCAACGAACAGAGTGAAATACTGGTGCGAATCCTTGAAAACGAATGCTGTCATGGAAAGTCATTCAATGTCTACCCATATATCACTCGCTGTGCTCTAGATATCATTTGCGGTACTTTTGTTCATTTAAACACAAAACTTACTTTCCTATACGCTCTCACAGAATTATGAGATCTTTCTATTAATTTCTGTACATTTTAGAGTCGGCCATGGGTAAGAAAATTAATGCACAAACTGATAGAGACTTCAGTTATGTAAAAGCCGTTTATGGGTAAGATTCATATAATATAAAGCATACATAACTTAAAAATTATTTAAAGAATCTAAAAGAAAACTCCCTTCAGACTTGCCAATATTCTTGTACATCGATTAACCAAACCATGGCTCCGTTATGAACTGATATTCCAACTTTCTCCGGAAGGATATCAGCAGAGAAAATACCTAAAAATCCTTCATGGTTTTACGGAAAAAGTATACCAACAATTTTTTCTACAGTAATTGATAAAGCTACAGCTACTGGTGTTCCAGTTATCTAAAACTTACTGATTTAAGGTGATCCGAGAACGCAAGGAACAGCGACAAAGAGACAAATTGAACAACGAGAAACTGCAATCAGGCACAGCCAGTGACGATGATGATTTTTCTTTTAAAAGTGAGAAAAGTGCACGTCATCAAATGCACTAATAATTTTCTGATTCAATTTAAAAATCTCGTTTTCTTGGCAGAGAAACAAAGGAAAGCATTTCTGGACTTGATGCTAGATTTATCAGAAGATGGCAATACTTTGTCGCAAACTGATATTCGTGAAGAAGTAGACACTTTCATGTTTGAAGTAAGTCACTAATCAGTAATCACAGATCAGTTTACAGAATTTTCATTTTACCTTTCCCTCCGTTATTTGATTACCAAAGCATCAATTTCCACTGTTTAACAGGGTCATGACACAACAGCTGCAAATTTAAACTGGACTCTTTTTCTTCTAGCAACTTATCCAGAACATCAAGTAAAGAAATATAAATAATATTATTCTATTAAATATTTTATTAAGGCAGATCCATGCATAGAAAGGGAAGCTTGCATGTAATTACAAATCCGGATTTATTTGTATGTATTATTTTGCCACGACTTG
>JABASH010004665.1:0-13562 GCA_019776445.1 Tomocerus maximus | reverse complement strand
ATGGTTCTGACATGACGTTATGTACTGTACGGACTATACGGACTATACGGGCAATAAGAATTAATTTCAAACTTACTAACAATTAATTGAAATTTTTGGTACAATATACGAATGTATATTTATGTATACCCTACAACACTCTTCATTCTAGAAAAATGCAAAAAAAGAAGAGGGCACATTGAGAACCGTAATGAATGGAATGGGGAATGGCCTATTGTGTGTATCTGCATGACTCTATTACTTTTAACCAGTAGCGGACCTTACGGTATTAACAGTTTCTCATTTTTAAACCTCGATTGACAAAAATAGATCATAGAATATTATTATGAATTACCACAAATAAGAACTAAAAGCCCAAAAATTATGACGTATAAACTTTGTCCTAAAATTTTAAAAAAATTGTCATTTTGAGAAAATTATATCAGCGAGGGCAGAAAAATTCCTTTGCCATAAAAATTCAAAATTTTTCCATTTCTTTATTCATCTTAATCTTATCTTGGCCCATGAACCCACCACCATGCATGCATGGGCTTGAACGCTTGAAGAATGTAAATCTTAGACAGATGTTAAAATTTGGGGCGTTGAAAGAAACTTATGTACTAAAACTCCGCGAATATTAAATACGAATACAAGCACGAACGAACGAAGTTAAATAATGTTATTATATGAAACGAAACATTATAAATACGACAGAGCCGAACCCCTGCACTTATTGCATTCTGATTGATCCTGGAGTGCAGCATAGCAGCAGTATAAGTAAGTATATCCATCGATATCATAAAATCAATCATGACATAAACAAGAACATAATAAACAAAATTATTACTTATTAGTTGTCAGTTTGTCAGTAGTCTAAATTGGGACATCGTGAATAGCAGTCTGTCGTCTCGTCCCTCGAATCCGCAGAAAACTACCCACTAGTGAGTATGTTATTGAAAATTTCTATTCTATTTTCTTACTGGTGACTGGGGTGCAGAAGAGGATTGTTTCCCATTGGCCATGTTGTCTATTATGAATTATGTCTCATTATCTGATGCTTGTTCAAACAAACAACCCTGTGAAAGAACAAAGAGAAAGGTCTTATTATGTATTACTTTTAGTCATTGGTTGATTCGATTACATTTCATTTGGCAACCAACGGTTAGTGGTGGTGAGTGGTCATTTGGTTTGGCAGACGACAAAAAAGACTTTTGACTTTTATATTGGGTAGGCAAGGCATAGGCAGGAAAACCTTTGCTGTGTGACCAAATCCAATATTGAATACCTAAAGATAGATGGGAATGATGGGGATATGTGATGGTGTTTTTTCTGGGCTAGAGATTTCGGGATTGATTGCATCATGTAAGACTTCGACTCGACTTCAGTGGGGACAAATTCGAATAATACAAGTCAAAAGTCCAATGTCAAAATTTTATATTACATATTTATCTGTTTTCAGTTTTAGAGGATTTCAGATTAGGAATCGATTGGGGTGGGGTGTGTAGTGTGCTTATTTTTATCAAAGAGGTTAGTGTATTATACTATACAAATAGAGGCAAAACGGATAGTATTGTATAGTATAATATCATTCGAACCTCTTTAATTTTTATTTATACCTACTTGCAAACAATTCTTGATTTTTTGCTTTGATATATTTGTGCTGGGTACCCTATAGTATCATATCAAATAATAAAAACATGCATTATTTTTGATTTCATATTGTTGCAGCTTTTCAACGGACGAGTTTGTAAACTGTAAACGTAAGTGGAGTACGGTACAAAAAGTTATAATGCCGCCGACTCCATCAAGTTCAACCACTATTAATGCTGTGACAGAAGTAAGCTTGTTATCTTAATAAGAATGTGAATGATTCATTAATTCATTTTGTCTTAATCTAACACAAGTACTCTCATTGACATGTATAGCTTGAAGTTCATCGCGTTGTGTTTAATTGGGATATTGTACATTTTGACCGTATATGTCCTCCGGATTCACATGAATTCGAGTCGTTTACTTCCGGTCTGTTTACTGCTGGACATCAAATTGGCAAGGCCTCTCATTGGTGTGTTCCATAAAATATAATAATATGATAACTGTTAAATTGCTAAGCTAAGTTTAAAAGATTTTAGATAAAACGTGCGCTTAACTTACAAACATGATTTTGAAGATTTTTATTTAACTTTCTTGTTTCTTGTGTCATCTTTACTAATATGATATAGTACAGTAATTTTAGTATACATGCAGTTAATGTGTTATCTCTATCTAATTTATGAGTTCAGGGCCATCACTGTTGACAATGAAGATGGATATTTACAAATATGGTGTCATCTTGAAAATATATTATCTGGAAATGACTCTGGAGTGAATGAAATACGTGCATTGATATCGATGTCTATCATGAAACCAGATAAGACCGAAGCGTGGCAAAGAAGTACGTTAGTTATGTTATATATTGTTATTTTTCACTTGTAACGCTTGCATGTACAATATACAATACAGATACAATACAAGTATGAGGCAGCGATAAATGTTGTTTTGGACAAATCACTTTAATAGTGAGTATCTGTGTTAAAATATTAAATATACTTTACACGGTAAGACTAAAAGGCCCCATCCTAGAGTAGGGCCTTTTAGTGTGCCCCACCCTAATTTTAAATTAGGTTAGGTTTGTAGTAGGATGAGGCCTTTTAGTCTAACCGTAATTTACGAACCCACGCAATAAACTCAAGCCGTGACATGCCTCAGAATGCGTTATACATCGTAAAATGTAAATCACGCTATTGGTTCACTTCGAAATGGCAGCGTATATTTTTCAAACCTTGTAATTTATACAAAAACTCCAAACTGTAAAATATGGGAATGAATTAATCATAATATTAATATTGACTAGTTAGTAAGATAATAAGGTTCCAAATATTCAAAAAAATGTTTTCATTGGAAAACTAGAATAGCTTGAGAGAGAGTCATAAGTAGTTATTATAGATTGATGAGATTGATATAAACCTTTTTTAACTTAACCTTTTTACGAGGTTCTAAATTTTAAAAATATCAAAATTTTGAACTCGTATTTCGTGTGGGTGTTTGTTGCGTTAGTTTTGTACGTCTTGACTCTGAAATTCGTTTTTGGCTGTGACCTCAGATTGCTGAGAACACGACACGATGTACGAATGCCATTTTGACGACACACTTTATGACGGGCCTGCGAAAAATGTTTTTCTTCCCTGGACCAAAAAAGTTTCCCGGTAGGCACTTTTACATACAACGATGTAAAACTGGGACTTCTGGGACTTCCTCCCCGGGACCATAGGAGGTCCCATGGTCCCACATTTTTCTCAGACCCGCTTTATGATGACCAGAGGCAGAAAATTTATTTTCTTAAATGCCAAAAAATTTAACTAAAATTTTTTTATAAGTGCGTCAGGCTTATTGGGCGAAAAATTTTCTAACCCGACCGTAGGCTTAAATACATTGGTAAAATATTTTCTAAAAACGATAAAACATTTTCTTAAAAATTTTTTTGGGTAACTAAAATCTCACGAAACGTCTATATACCCAAGACTGTCAGATTAACCATCAGAAAATATTTTGTAACCTTTAAAAAATAAATTTCCGGCGTATGATGACTGTCCCTTCTACTTCTAATCTAACCAATGTTCGTTTTTTGACCACCTGGCTATAATGGCTAATAGCTTAGATGAAGTAAAATCGTAATTTATGAGGGTCATGTGTAGAAATGTAGAAATTGTTAAATTCTTGACAAAATTTTTTTAGCTATCATCTATAAAAATTTTCATTTATGGCCATTCTTTTAGCCGGCTAAATTAGAACACTGCTTCTAATGTCCTTATGTACTAAAGTATGGGGACAAGTTTCAAACAAATCAAAAATCACAATATCAGACCCGGTTGTGCATATTCCAATTTATAATGGAATTGTTAATATATTTATGATGTACTATTAGGTTGCTCTAAGAGTCATCTATTTAGCCCTGGAACAGACGACAATGGATGGGGCTTAAGTAACATCATACGTCTTCAAAAGTTATGGGACGAAAAACATGAATTCTTGATCGACAATACACTGAGACTTCAAATCACTTTGGACCTATACGGTGACATGCTCTATAGCCGCAAAAGTAAAATATGTGGTGTCAAGCGTAAACGAGGAGATGATGACGATGACTGTGTTTGTCCTTCCGACGTAGTTGATAATAAATCACTATGCATTCTTCAAGAAGATCTGTCTGAACTTTTGACCACGCAAAAGGATAGTGATTTTACTATTCAGTGCGGACAAAAGCTATTTCCAGTCCATAAACTAATTATTTCCGGTTAGTACTAGTATTTTCTAGAATGCCTGGTTCATGAATATAACAGATAGAAACTTAATTTAGTTTAAAATGGTTCAACCACATTCAAAATTCCAGTTAAAAATCAACCCCATGACTCATGACAGATCTCAATTTTGCAATATTTATATCACCGTTTTTTTTGTATTTACGAAATGAAGACAATTTTATATTTCTTTTGCCGTTTTGTCTAACCTTTTGTAATAGCTGCTAAAGGGTTCAGGGTTCAGCATATAATATATTACAAAACCATTTATATATTTTTCATTACCCAATGTATTGTGAACATTTTCATTGCATTTATTACTGTGTCTGTAGAGCAACCCTAATTTGAGGCAGTAAATGCATTATTATTATTCCATCGTATACACTTGCCATGTTGTCCGGGATCGACTCCTACGAGGGAATTACTCCTAAAAAAGACTTTACTCCTAAAGGACTCTTAAAAGTACATCCTTTCCCAATGCCATATACTAACCAAATCGGTTGTAATTATTTTAGAGACTTCTATTAAACAACAACTATTTATGAGTAACTCTCCGATTGAGTTGACATATCAATTTAATTTCAATATCTTTAATATTAATGCACAATATTCAATCTTAAGCTGATATTGTTTGAAAAAGATGCACTTCACGTAGTATTAGTAGGAGTCGATCCATGTAACCCTTGCCATAATTGCAATTTCGTAAAAGAAACCATGAATTTCTCTAATCTTATAATCTTGCATCTTTCACTCTATTTTATTTTACTTAATGTATTATTTTATTTTATAATATAATTGGTTTTTTTTCTCCTCTCTCACTTCCTGATTGTAACTCAAGACAAAGTCAAAATCAAAATTCTATTCGTTAAGTATATTCGTTACCGTGTTTTACTTTTACTTGATGGTACTTATTAACTACTTACCTGTGTTTTCAGCAAGAAGCAGGGTGTTTAGTGCGATGTTGTTGCACAACACCATAGAAGTTCAAACAGCGAGCGTTAAGATAGACGATGTTAATGAAACGATTATGGAACATTTGCTGACATACATATACACAGGTATTAATGTGGAAAATAGTTTTTAATAATAATGGCAATGGCATAAAAATAAAGTACTCCTAAAGTAAACATTTGCTCTAAAGTTGAAGTTAGTAGTATAAGTATGTATTTTAGTTTTATGTTTATGCTATTAATCAACTTTTATACTTATTATTAGGAACAACAGATTACCCTACAGACACAGAAATGTTGATGTCCCTGATTCAGGCAGCAGACAAGTACGAGTTGAATCAGCTCAAAAATCGTTGCTTTTGCAAATTATGCTGTCAAATTAATGAGACAAATGTTGGTAAAATAGCAGTGCTGGCTTACCTTCACAATGCAGAGCAGGACGTTGTGGATGAAATAGAAATTTTTTTCCAAAGGTATGTTTTTTGCATGATTGTCCTTAAGTATTCCTCAAGTTGAAAACGAGAATACTTATATAAAATATTAATCATTTACGTCATATCATAATCAATAATTTTATTTACCTTTTTTATCCATAAAATGATTGATATAGTTCATTTAGTGTGGTGCTACGAATAATAGTTTTGCCGAAGCGAACACCGAATATTTAGCATTAATCTATGTGAAATACAGGAAAACTATGATATCGTTAGTATTCGACTACCGAACGTCCGAACATGACATATTCGCTATTACTTAAATAATATTTTAATTCATTTTCGTAGGCAAGCAAAGTATGTAACTTCTTAAAAGGATCAGCATCAATGCTACAAAATCATCTACCATATCTAAACCTAACAATTGTACTTATACGAGGTAATCTTTTTAAACCTTATCCTTATTTTCTTTTATTGCTTGTCCAACATTTTAAGAAGTTATACTTTGCTTGCGTACCTGAAATATATTAAAATATTATTATTAAGTAATAGCGAATGCTATGTTCGGCCGGTTTATATATGGGAGATTGAGATAATTTTGTAGTATTGAAGCTGATCCTTTTACAGCCACAGCAATTCCCTTTTTTGTTCCCACACCTTCCCAATTCCCACACCTTTAATCTTTACTACTTTTTCGGCAGGTAAAGGCGAATATATAAAAAGTATCTTACCGAATCGCTGATTACCTATACCGTATTCGCAGCAGCACCCCTAATGTGTTTGTCGTCCCCTGACACTGATTAGGGGGCCGGCTTATGTACTGCTATATGAATTCTCAACTGGCCAATCTTTTTTACAGCCATTGGGAAAACTTGAAAACGGAACCAGCTTTCATAGAATGTCTTGTCGCCAAACCTGCTGCATTTTTCAAATTGTCCAAGGCTAAAACCGCTCTTAAGCTTGAAGATTGTACTAAAAAGATTGAATCCTCTGAAAGTTCAACAGATTCAGATTCTGAAATGGCTACGTAAAACAAAATTATATAGTATATATTAAATATCCATAATGTGCAGTTTATAATAGCTGTTATAATATTACCACTACAAACAGAGAAGCAGAATTATTTTGTTGCAAAGTTAAAACATGAACAATCTTAAGCGTCTTAATAATATAAAATGTTAATAATTTGGTGGCTTTTGTACTACTAAAGAATAATTCCGTGTTAAGGTTCGCCGTCTGCCTGTAGTACACACAAAAATCTAGCGGAACTTGGTATTAACTCGATTAATTTACATTTAATTGAGGAACGCAAAGATAACTCAAGACAAACTCAATTTTGAAAATTAATTTTTTTCTTACATTTTCTGTTCGGTTTCTGAAAGGTCACAAGGCGCCGCTTTGTCAAAAAATACTTTTAGTTATTTTTTTTAAAAAAATCCGTATTCCTTCGGCACAAATAACTCGCTTAATTGTCAACCAATCTGGACGTATTTCGTCTCAAAATTTAGATTAACTATCCTGGAGGGTCACAAAGCTCAGACTTGTAACAATTTTGACCTGTAAAGGTCGTGATAGACATATCAAAAAAACAAAAAAGTTTTAGCGGGATTCATTTAGGAATTTTAAAAAATAAGTATTATTGGGCAATTAATTTTCCAAATTGAGTTTTTCTTGAGTTATCTTTGCTTTCCTAAAGCCAAGCTCCTCTAGATGTTATTGTGTTTTTGTGTACTACAACTAACGACAAACGTTCTATTATATCTAATATTATACGTTTATTTTGATTATGAAGTTTAATACTTTTTTATTTTCTTATTTTCTTAAGTAAAGGTCGGTGAGGTCATAAGAATTTTTTTTCGGATTGTCTGTTGGTCTAATATAAGTCTTGAGTTTGTTTATTAGTGGTATAGTTAATTACTTTCACTAATATTATGACTGAATGTAAACTACCTATAATGAGAGTAGGATCAGTGTCCTCCATAGATTCTGTACCACAGTAATGAAAGCCGGACAGCAAAGAGCAAACCGATTTGACCGAAGTGGGTTGTAAAAAAAATGAATTAAGTTAATTTTAAAGGGTTCCTTTATTTTTGAGTCTCTTTAGTTAAAAATTGTTGTGCTAATCAGTTAATTAAACTTCATTTATCTTTTTATCGTTCTATTGATAGGAATTGTTTGTTAAATGAACTCTGTTACCTTAATGTTTGGAAAAAAATCGAATTTCGAATAATATGAATTTGAAAGTGGACCGTGTCTGCGCAATAAATGTTGTTGTTCGTTAAAATGAGCTTACTAATTGAGTTTGCTTTGACACTAAAATTCAATAAACAATTACATTATTCATATTTTTGTTTTGGGAGTCGCATTGTCCCGAAAAGGAGTGAATTATATCAAGTTGAGATAAAACTTAAGTAAGTACGTAAGTAAAGAGTAAGTTTGAAATTCGAATAATATTATCTAATCTCATTGCAAGTTACAGTAGAAATAGATCTATTTTGAATTATGTAGGAAAGCGAATGAACTGATATTGAGAACGATTGATTGTTTGTAAAGGCTTCACTTATTGTTCAAGAATTATTATTAGCTGAATGAAAAATATACTTTTTTCCTATAGATATGCATTGAATTGTGCATTGCTGATATTTATCGAATTTGTCTAAGTACTGGTATGTATATTCATACTTTCATATATTATTGCTCCGAATTTGGAATGTTTAGGATTCTTGCAATATTGTGAACAACATTTTGAACATTTCCTTGAAGCAAGTTGGATGGTGATTTTGTGAATGTTACTTTGGTTTTACTTTTCTAAGGCTTTACTATATAGCATAAGTATTAAAGTAATTATACTGCACAAAAATGAGCTGATTATATTGTCATTTTCAGTATGTGTATGTGTGGTGGGCGTGTTGAATAAAAATTTGAGTATGGGGATCATGTTTGTTACGCATATCCATAGCTAGGACAGACAATAGAAGAAGGTAGTAGTCTAATTCTGTGAGTAGAACACATGAGAACGAAATACTACATACATTGTCAATTCTATGTATAGGATAGGACTAGGAATACTTCATTAAACTGCTTTTGTAATCATTAGCATAATTTTCTATTGTCCATCTTTAATTACAAGGATAAGGCCGAAATTAGACGCACCAACATAAAACTAGCCCGTTTTATTGTATTGTATAGTTTATTCAATAAACCAATTAAAGTAATGTATAATCCCCGATGCAATGATAAAAATAATTTTATCAATTAACAGCAGTAATCAAAAAATTAAGTTTTCGTAATTGCCAGTGATCAAAAGGTAATTTGTAATTTAATTACTTTACATACTTTACAATCTACATAATTTTGTCATCAATGACTAAATACAGATAAACGCCACACGCCCTCGCCTCTGAGCCACTAGTTTCATGGTTAATTATTTCTAGCATGCAAGCTTGATACTGGTTGGGCTAATATTTATCAGTGCACTGCACACATTGAGAAATATCATGACATAACTATATTTTATTATTTGGAGGATACATTTGTTTCTCAGGGTTCTTTATACTTCATGAAACGTCACAGTAATAGATGTGACGGTGACCTATAAAAGGCCCAGCCTCAGCACATGTAATTCCGAATCCCAAGTAAGTGGATCATTAGGATAGTTTGTTTTAATGATATAGAGCTTAAAATACAGAGATTATTATAAGTACAAGGGGTAAGGGAAAGTATCTTCCCAAGAATAACCTAAAAAAATAAGGCGTTTACATAACCGCCAGAAAAGTTAATTATAGACCTATATTCTCAAGTTCACCAAATTAATTAGACATTCCTCCCAATCCCAGCCTAAAATAAATGTAGTGTAGTATTTATTTAGTAGGTGCAGTAAACAATTAGCCTGGTGATGTGATATATGAAACTGTATTGAACTGTAATGTAATGTCCTGAAATATTTATTAAACGGAAAATGTAGTACAGTACCTACCTACTACCTTCCTACTAGAAGGATAATTTTTTACTTCAGTATACTACGTAATTTATTTATAGGGAAATGTATTCGGTAAAATGCATTATTATAGTATTAAGTACGCTTGTGATGTAATGACTAATTGTAATGAATGATGGAATGAACTAGTAATAACAATACAAATGGATTCATAAGGTTTTCATGTTTTGTGTTGAAGAAATGAGTCTGATCCAAATTGTTAGTAGAGTAGTTCCATCCTAGTAAGCAAACTAACTTAATAATGGAATACAATTACAATACGAGATAGTTGGTTTGTCTCATAGCTTAGATTATACTCTATGCATACCACAATAATGCACTTTGGAGTTTAACTGGTACGTATCTAGTATGAGTATGAAGTGTATGCCTTTATAGAATATAACAATGCTCCCTACATCCTTACTAAACTGAACTGAACTTTACTGAACCAATGTATTTCCCTATACTTATAATGTTAGAAGTTAGAAATTCAATGCAACTGCTATTATTGCATTCTTACTAGCAACGTAAGCGTACCAATAAATTTACCATGTCTATAGCACAACATAGCTATAGCACAGGTTATAATAACCCCTACTGTACTCTGTACTAGTACTAGTACTAATACTAAGTATACTCACTACTCACATCACAGCACAGACTACTTGTTTTAGTTGTTTTTAAGCTGTATATGCATGTATTATTTGTGTTTGTATGTTATGTGAATGTGACACATATTATATATACAGTCTGGGTTTTGGTTCAGTCGATCTTAACCTGTGCTTGGCTGTCATTGCTAACAAGTAATTGTTAAACAACAGGAAAAATGGATTATAATCAAAAAGAGGGCTATCCACCGTCGGCTCCAGGTTTGTAAATTATTTTTGGTCAATAAATCGGTTTTTAATCAAAAATATAAACTAAATAAACTTTAACCACAAGCTAAACGTCATTTTTAGGCTTATCTTCATTTCTTGCCCGTTACTCATGTTTGTAGAGCTATCTCTTATTGTTCATGTTAATGCTATCTTAAGAGGATATAGGTAATGGACATTGCCTCGGACAATCTTGCTATTTTTGATAAAATGCCATAAAACGAACATATCACTTCACCAATACCACGAATTCGTCTTATCATGAACTGCCAGCACAGCAAAGAGCTATCTGCCCAACATTAAATGTCAGTCACAAATAGGAAGTGTCAGAAGCACTATTGGAATGTTAATTCGTGTAATTCCACTAAATTATCTCTTTAAGTACCTACTACAAGTAAATTTATTTGTCTTCTTATTGTCTTCAGCCATTAGTCGTTGAAGATTTAATTTTTGGCCGTATAGACATTCCTACGTATTTTCTTTTCTTCATTAATGTTTTAACATTTACAATACAATTGCCCAACTTGTACTATCCAACAAGGAAGTGCTATTACATTATTTATAGTACATTACAACTAATTTGTTCACAATTTTAATGTCTATACATTGACATTAAGTAAACTGTGGTACATAGCTATACAAACCAACATATGTAGTAGGTTATATTAAAACATATTATTTCTCGGTTAATTTACCGTTTTTACTAGTACAGGTATGTTATTTAACATTTTTCTAAATTACTGCAATCTATATATCTGAAAAAGTATACATATTACACGAGGAAATTAACTTGAAAGTTAATAGGTAGGTACTCAGATTTCACAATTTTATTCAGTGACATCATATTATAGATATATATATGTGTTGAGAATGGAGTATAAAATTTTTGATTGAAATGCCCACTAAAACCATCTTTCATATCTGGAACAAATACTTTCTAACCCAATCAGTTCAATATTTTATACATGCCATTTTATTTCAAGCGCATAATATGAGTTATCCAAGTTACTATAAATGAATTTTCGGACAGGTTATCCACCTTATCCATCAGGTCCACAGGGAGGACTACCTTATCCACCTGGCCCACACGGAGGTCAACCGATGGCTTACTCTCCTCAATCTCAACAACCACCTCCAGGTAACTTAAAAATGAATAAAAGTGTACATTGAAACTAAGTATCTATATCTACTTAATCTTACTAAATGCATTATTTGTGTCTGCAATGGTAATTTTTCTGTTTGTATTGTAACGCAATGATATTTACTTTAAAGGATATGCCTATCCTCCAGTGCCGGTGCCAGTTCCACAAGAGTCTCATCCCATCATGCACCAACCGGGACCAGGACCAGGAGGTATAAATTATATTTTATTATTATCTATCAATTTTTGTACTGCTTAATATTAATGAGTCACTTCACTACATGTTGCAACAAAATGTGTTTTAAAATTTTCATGCTACTCTCTTGTCAACTTATATAAACCCAGGATTTTATCCGATAATTCCGCCAGAAGGTTTGTTGTTTTCCTTTGATATCATTGTCTTGAGGTCACTACTCAGTTTACGCATGCTGCGGTTTCACTGAAATCCATTTACATCATTTTAATACGTAGCATTAACAAATGGCACAATTATACAAGCCACATTGAAAGAGTTTGTATACCGGCTAGCGGCTCGAAGCTTACGTATTTCATTCTCAGTCGTTATCTTACATTCAGAAACATTTGAGACGAAAATATCTTTCCAAAATAACCCAACTGAGTACGTCAATGTTTCAAGATATTAAATGTTCAGTACTTCTTATAACATCACCTTCATGGTGGCTAAGAACAATTTTTTGCTTTGTACTTGTCAACTTGCCAAATGCCTATTTACTACGTGTAAATAATACTTGTCATAATATTACGTAAGTAATGTAATACTTATCTGTAATAAAATAAGTATATTATTATACACTTGATTATACATACCATATACCACTCGTATATATGTGTGGTTAAAAATGTTAGGAAGAGGTTAAGCATCACTGACCTAATAATACCTTAATGAAATGATTCTTCTGTAAACAGAGATTACAAACAGGGATTATTACTGAAACTAATAAGCTTAGCTATATTTATATTATAAGTATTATTGATAAGCAAAGGGATTACTTATTTTCCAAGTGTCATACGTATGCCTACAGTGCATGTTTGTTTAATGCATATTAGAATGTACATACTGTTTGATCTGTTATTGTATACATTCAATTCTAGTAAACATTATTTGTGTGATTTTCGATGGGACAGCATGATAATGATAATAATAAATAGGTTACCCACCTTACTCTGGTGGAGGTTACCCTCCTCCACAAGATTTCCATCAAGGAGGAGGCGGGTATGGACCTCCGCAAGGATATCCTCAGCCACCAATTCAAATGCAACCTACTCAAGGTGATGAATCGTGATAATAAGTTTTCCAAATTAATAGTAGACTTATTATAAGGGTGGCCGGTTTGCACGATTCATGAATAATCCCCGCCTTTGAAATTGATATTAATATATTTTGCTATAAAACATAAGCTAAGTAAGTAGCTTGAATTGTAGCTTTAATGAAGTATGGTTACAGTAGTAAGCAATACCACAAAATAAGTAAGCATAGCCGTAGTAAGTAGTAAACCTGTGCTTGTACTTCTGCACTGATTGGTCATACAAATTAGCTTTAAATATATAATGCTTAGTTATAATGCTAATAATTTGACAATAATAATGTAAATGCTGGCTTATGATTTTACTTTGTGTAATTATCACAATGAAAATCTTATTGGACAAGATTACGGTGGTCGAAAGTCGAAACAGTTGTTGCTGTTGCTTAAAATGTCTGCAAAGGTACTATGGTATGCAAAGCAAGATATCCACTTCCATACGACAAATAGATGATATCGCATCTTATATGATATGATAGAAAATAACGGCCAGACTAAAATGCCCCATCCGCCCCACCGGCCCCATCCGCCCCACCCATCAGTTTAGGTTA
>JABASH010004664.1:0-13562 GCA_019776445.1 Tomocerus maximus | reverse complement strand
AGTATTCTATCACACAGCTGGATAAATAATGATAATACAATTCTACTGAGTAATTATTATACCTAAAACTACAAAGAATTTTAATGTGAAAATAAAATGTGTTTTCTAATAAAGATATACTATATAGCTATAGTAATGTTACTCTGCTTAAGATCTGTCGAGCTGTCACGAGATATTAAATACAGACTAGCCTTTTGTCTCCTTTTGCAGGAGTGCAATGCAACTATAGCCGCAGCCGTCTGGTCTTTAGTCATTTATTCTGTTGGCAATCAGCGCTTTATCATTGCAGTCAAGTCAGCACAAGACTAATAGGCAGATAGCTACCTAATTCAACTCAAAATCTCAGCACAGGGTTTCGCTATAATAATCCTACTTTTTCCTCTACAAATCCCCGTTTATACACTCACTTTCTCATAACCTCCATCTTTTTTCATTATACTATAGTGCATCTGCAATTTGTATGCATAAAGAATTTTTAGTCGTCATACTTTTATTTATTCGCTCAACATTACAAGTAACATGACGGCATTCCTCCTTGCATTCACTTCGACGAATAATATGAGACATGTCAACTAAAACCAGGAATAAAGACAAGTTTGGCACAGACAAAAGTTTCTATTTAGATTTTTTTAAAGCCTTTTATGACAAAAATTATTATGTGTATTTTTCCTTGGATTTGCAAGATCAATAGATAGATAGGATGTGGTTTTAAGTTGGATTGTTTAGGGATATATGCATAGTTAGGCACGGAATTTATGCTATGTGCACAATATAGAAAGAATAAAGGGAGAATAAACGAAATCAACATGAAAGCAAAGATTTAAGGAAATTATACTTCAAATCACTACCTATACCAATCCATTAAATGTAATTAAATGAGCTACTACAACCGTTCTGATTAGATATCCGTATTAACGTCAAACCGCTGTTGTTATTGTACAAACATACGGAATGCAAATGGTAAAAAACGGTTAGGTAGCCACAAAAAATCAGCAAGCAACAACCATATAAATATCTGGCAGATGCATCTCTTCCAGAAGATTAGGGCAAAAACTATTCCCACGTAAGGAACATGCATGACTTCTATTTCAGAGAAAAGTTGCTCGTATGCAACAATAAAAACAATAAAACAACCCAGGAAAAAACTCCCTTCAGCACGAAATTCTATCTGCTCTGAATGCCCTGATGCATGAGGACATTTCTAAAAATAGACTCTTTAGTCTTCAAGGTACCCAGCCCTCCTTCCAAGATAACTATCCGTCACACGTTACAAAGTACTACAGTTTGAGATGTCCAAGATGAATGCCCTGATGCATGAGGACATTTCTAAAAATAGACTCTTTAGTCTTCAAGGTACCCAGCCCTCCTTCCAAGATAACTATCCGTCACACGTTACAAAGTACTACAATTTGAGATGTCCAAGATTAAAATTGGTCCAAATTCGAAATATCAGTGACATTTTATCATTATATTTTTCGTCACATAATGTCACCATCTGCTAAGTATAGTTTGGTAGATAAATGTAATAAATATGCTTTCATCAATTTGTGGTTTAGATAATGTATTCAATGTAGGATAATTTTATTCATATATTTATGTGTTAGTAAAATATGTGTTGAAAGAGAAAAGTTTTCTCGGAAGATTCATCGTCGGGCGGCATTTGGTCTTGCAACTTTGAGTTTAGGAATGGCTGAATTAATATTGCACTTACTATGAGTGTCAGAGTCCTTCCATAATACCTGCTTTCACAGTCTGAAGAAGCGCAGTGGATTTTTTGCTTTTCTCCGGTGAAGTAATGACAAGTACAGTGTTGGGTTGGAAATAGGAGATATATCAAAGTATGCAGATAGTAGAGGGGTATCTTGATATGTGATGTGATGTAAGTGTAACGATGTAGTAGGACACATTATAAGCATAGATGGGCAGATAAGCAAACTGCATAAAAGTCAAAAGGAGTCTGGGTGAAAGTTAGAGGAAGAAATGGGATTTCTTTCTATAGAGAAAGTTGGAAGGAGTAGATACATATATATGTGTATTCTTGGAGACCATACCTAAGTGCTCTTTCTCCCATAAAATCAAAGTTTCCGTTTAATATAAATTGAGTATGCTGGCAAATGTGGTGGTGAGTAAATGGGATAAATCGCTTTAGATGCCTAATCATATTCTTTGCGAGCACTCAAATCCCTGCCTTGCTTTTCCTCTCTTTTAGTTTATTTCTCTGAGAGTTAGGAAGCATTAGACTACAATATTTATGCACTTAACTGAATATATTTATTTTTTATATGTAGCATTGCTAAATATATGATGAGTAGGGTTTTCCACACGTTCTTTGTAGTATTTTATCGTGTGTGTATGATATAGCTCTGCTTGGAGAATTGCATTAGAAATGTTTCGAAAATGCGTGAAGCAAAGAGTAAAGTCATCATTAATAATTCATTAGAGTGAAGGGAGGAAGTGAGTCATTGAAGCATGGAAACAAAAGTGCAAACTGCTACTAAATCCCTAATGGTTTTCTCTCTTCTCTCTATCCACTTTCTGCGAGTGGATCCAATTAATTTGCAATTTCGCTGATTTTTGCATATTTTCCATGCACATAGACAAAAAGAACTGTGTATGGCCCTGGAATTTCCTTGAATTTAGTCTCTGCCAGTGGACCTGTTTTTAAATTAAACCTTCGAGAATTGAGATTAGTAGCAATAATAGGGCTTTTCCTGTCTAAAGTAACACACTGAGAATTATATTCCTACCCATCAGTGTTTTCCACGTTTTTTGTTGCAATAATTTAGTAGTCACTCATCTCACGTCCTCGTCGTCTCCTCCGTAGTAGGACATGTCAGGGAAAGTGGAGTAAGTAGTAACATTCATATGATATGTGTATAATGTCAATAGAGAAGGTAGTCCTCGAGTAATAATGAGGAGTAGGTAAGTAAGGTCCTGAAGGTAGTAGTGAGTAGTGAATAGTAAAGAGCTTCTGCGTCAGAACGGGATTTTTTGTTTCTTGGAGTCTCTCAAGTGTTATACATTGCATGCTTCCGATCCAATCTGTCTGTCTGTCTGTCTATCTATCTATCCATCTTCCCCAGTGTATCCTCTCAGTAGTCCTCGCCATCCCTTCTTATATATTTTTGTGGTTCATGGTTAACTTTCGTTTCGGCAATCGGCTCCGTTATGCATTACTGCATGCGCACTCTGATTTGTCTGTTCCGTTCCCTGCTCTACTTCTCCTATACACAACATAATAGAATGGAAAATGGAACATAATACTTAGGACACACAAAGCCCATATATATCTGAAGTAATATATATATAATACTTTCACTCTCGCCCTATATTAACGAGAGAAATCTTGTGAAACTCAGTTCAACTTACTTTCCTTTAGTTGACTCAACTGAGCCTGGCTTTCGCTCCGCTCTTCCTCCTCACTCTCCTCATCATCATCCTCCACTACTCTAGTCCTATCTTGTAAATAGTAGTCAGTCGTAGTATGTAGTAGTACCTCATGATGTACTAGTACGTAGGTACTTACTGTTAACAAGAAGAATAGGACAGGATACTACTACGACACACATACATATCTAGATATGATAGAAATGGGATACTTTATACTCGATACTCTTCTAATAATCTCTATCTCTGCAAGACTAGCGTGTAACTTTCTCTATACCTACCTTAGCTGCTACTATCTATACTAGCATATACTAAATATATTAGTATACATAGGTAAAAGGAGACTCTCTGTGCGATTGATATTATTTCCGTCTCTAAGCAATGCCCACAAAAGTCGTCGTCGTCATGTATGTATATAGGACGGAGTAGGAATGTACGTGTGTGTGGAGAAAGTATGGAGAAAGTCTAGCTGGGAGAGGGAAAGTAAGGACTGGGAACGCGAGAGAAAGTAAAGGGAATTTGACGTGAGTGAGTGAGCTGAGTTCGGGAGTGAGTTACACTCTGCCCGTATGAAAGGGTGGACGTGCACTTGCTCTCTCTTTTCTACTATTTCTATATATTACTTTGCATACTCCATCACGTTCTGCACAGAGATATTATTATTATTATTGTTGTGAGTCATTTCTTAGTATTCATCTTTCGTCTTCCGAGTAATTCACTACTACTACTACTACTCTAGTCAACTCTGTTTTAGTTCTACTAGTGTTAGTGTGTATCGAGTGAAAGATACGAAAGTCAAGTCAAGTCAAAGCAGAGTGAGAGTCACATCATCATAGGAGAAAAAGAAAGAAAGAGAAAGCTAAGCGTTCGAGACAGCTTTCACTTCTTCGACTTCGACTCAACTTGCCTGGCAAGAGACGAGCGAGAACGAAAGGCGAACGAGGGAATCAGCATCTCGCCTCGTATTTATTCAATTCAGCCCTGCCATGCAGGCCAGGCCAATGCAATGTGATCAATGCTCTTCCCTGCTCCAACATCTACCTACCTTCCGTCTTCTATTACTATTATTATTTTCATCATTATTAGGTTAAAACACAACATCCTGCCTTCAACCACTCAGTGCACACATTTTACAGCCTTACTTATTTCCTGTCGTCGCGTCTCCAGTCCTCAGTCTTCTCCAACATGCTCCAGCATCAACAACACCTTCCACAATTAATAATAATTATTATTAGACACAGTGTGCATCCTCAGTGCTCGTGTTACCTCAGATAAAAGAACATCACCATCAATAATATTGAGTATCTACAGCAGAGAGTAAGGCAGATGATAGAGGCAAGTCTGGCTTACTTACCATTACGAGTGTTAGCTAGGTAGGACTAGGACTTCCAGTCCTGGTCCAGGCCAGGACTTCCTTTTAGAGCATGGACACAAACCAACGACAACATCAACACCAAGGCTTTAATCGATTCAGGTACAAGACACGTGTGCAAGCTGTTGCCTGGGTCGATATTGTACGGGAAGTTTTGTTTCCTTTCATTAATAAATTAATTAGCCTTGTCCAACCATCCAATTAGATCTAGAGTTATAGCATAATCATATTTGCCAAAGTAGCCACACGACTTACTTCCATCAACACAGTCTCTTATTTTAATCTTTTATGCTTTTCTCCAATTTTATATCTGTCAAGGAAAATCTACCTTCCTCATAGTATGTAAATTTTTGTCGATATGTAAAAGAGGAAGTCATATAATGATATTATAATTAATGTAAATTAAGGCAATTAACTTACCTTGACGAAAGTGTAAATTGTTAACTTTACTCAATGTGTTATTCTATGATTTTTGCAGTTAGTTGGAACGATTCCTTTTATAAACTTAGGCTTTGCTATTAACGACACAGCTCCGACAGACGGTAAACTAATAATATTGTAGTTTAATTGTAGATGTTGTCTAGTTTTGTAATCTGTGTAAACTTTTACTAGAGTAGCTTAGAGGAGTAGATCCTAAGTAGATAAATGTAAGGACGTCTTGAGAAAATTGTGATTTTCACTACGGTGTTGTTGAAAATGAGAGAATGTCAATGATGATTAATGATTTTTTTGTGTTGCGTGCAGATAGAGAATATTTGGTGCTGATTTGGATGATTTTAATGATTGTCTACGTAATGCAGTTGGTGATGGCTGTATGGCTTTTGGCGGCTACTAGAGAGGTAACTTGCTAAAACATGTAGTTCCGTATCCTGAATAATGAAATGATTTATCTGTGCTAATATGTGCATATTATACAGAAACAGATAGCTTCCTGTCTGTATCTGTATAATTTGTGGTATATATTGCGACATAAAAGTGTATAATAGAGTCTATAGTATTATTTATTGTATGTCTGGAGTGTGGTATAAATAAAATAATGTATAATTCATGAAGAGCTTAAAGTGGTTAATGTAGTGATGCTTATGAAATGTCTCTCTGTACTAGAGGTTCATTTATGCTTAACAATAAAAGGAGGATTTAAAGGATAGGTATGGTATTCGGAAAGTAAATCCTGGCTCAATCCTTTTTCTCTTGTGATGATTTGAGAAAGTGTTGGCTTGGCTAATTTGTGTGGATTTTGTGATATGACAGTGTAATGAAGACTTAGCCGAGGGATACTGTCAAGTGTGGATGCACACAGGGATCTTCCTCTTGGCGTTTTATATAATGGAGCTCATGATCGCTATCTCAATAATTCTGGAGCCTCCGCATCCAACGATAAAAAGGGTTATTTTCATACTCACTTGTTACGGTGCCAAAGTCGTGTATAGAGCCTCATCGTTGATGGCCGTAAGCAATTTTATGGATGATCTTAGCCGTCCTACAGATACTTATAACAATAATAATGTTACTATGTCTCAGGGAAACTTCCTTCATTACCGTATTCCGTTTCGCTATGGTGGCTACCCACTCCGACCCATAACCTATCCTACCTACCCGCAACCTAAGTACACCAACCACAATAATAATAATTATCGTTTTAACTACAATTATATTCCTGGAGTCATTGCAGGAGCGCATAGTTTGTCAAACCACGTCCCCTATACACATCCACGAGCACATACAAATATTACTAATCATCCTCATCTGCCTCATTCTTACAGCCAGAGTCACATACTCCACTCGAACACAAGAAACGCTATCAGTAGGAACTATTCTAATCATTGTAGTAATTACTACACAGTTCCGTATCAGTGATACTTAGTTTATTTTATACTTATGCAATGCTACAGTGTATGTATGAGAAGAGATGAGGAGGAGATAGGGAGATCATTACCACAAGATTACATAGCAGTAATTATTATTATTTGGTATAAAGATATCTCCTGCATGCATATTGCACATGCATGGATGGATTTATGTTGACGGTGAAAAAAAGTTAGGGATAACTAGGGAAAAGTACTTAGCAATGGACTAACAACAATAAAGACGTCTAGCAGAGTAATGGAGGGAAGAAGTTGACGGAAATAATGGTAAACTACTGTGAGAACGGAAACTTAGTGGGGATTTACTGAGCCACATGGAGATAGGAAATTACCTCGGAAAGTGAGCAATAGAAAGTGGAGAAAAGTCAAGTCAGTCAAGTCAACATAAAATAATAAAGTAAGAAGGGTGAGATGACAATAATAAACTTGGGTAATAATATTAAGTACTTAGACTATTATATCTATTGTAAGTGTAACCGAAGGAGCTGAAAGAAAGTATGTCATGGATCTGATTATATGGAGTTGCTTTTAAGAGCCGTAATGTAAACGTCCTGCTATGACTGTGAAAGTAATAATGTTATGTAATGATATGTAATTCTGTGTACTTTATCCCACTGCAATGCAATACACCACTCACTAGTCACTACTACACTACTGACTGTGTACATGTAAATACTATAAATACAAGCGTATAACTCTACTGTGTACTACTCACTCACAACTACAGCACAGTGACTGCTCATAATGCAATCGGCTTTAATGTAACGTAAAATGTGAAGAGATTTCAACATTCAATGCTCATTGTGTATTGTACGGGTGTGCGGCGGATGTGGATGTTGTTATGTACTCAACTTAAGTGACTATATCTGTTACTCTATGTGTTTACAAGGACTATGTACACTGGGACAGACATACTCACATAAGATATCTCTATGTACAACAATCACGCTACACTACACCCAATACACTAGTAAATGCACATACCTACATAAGCACTACAAGGAGACAAGGATTTACTGTACAAATCATTCCGGAGATGAGACGAGCTCGAGCCACACACACACGCAGACATTTCCAGCACTCTATGCCAACGTAACAATAAGTAACAACCAAATCGAGCTAACATACAACACTTATGTAGGAGCCACCACAGCCAGTCCACGATAGCCAAATCAAATAACAGACACAGAAAACGACTAGGGACACTAAAGTAACAGAAAGCAAAGCGAAACGGAGCAACGGATCTCCAAGTACATAGCAAATAGTAGAATGTAGTTCAACTCTCTGCAAAAATACTTTTCTGTGCCAGTGTAGAGATGTATATGAACCTTGTTCCTCGCACTCACAACTTCAGTCCACTTCTCTTCAGTTGAATCGATATCACTTTCTCTTAGGAAGCACCAATGGAATTTCTTTTTTCCCTGGTCAGCACTGTTAAAACTTTTTTCGACAAATACTTTCTAATTGTACCTCTAAGTACCTCTCCGCTCCCACAACACCCAATCCACCCGAATTACATTTCATTTCAACTCACACAATAATATACTAGACAGATTTCTTTTAACGTCTCAATTACAATAGGGACCTAAGGAAATGTATCAAGAAAGTAGGCTAAAGGCTTTGCTTTAAAATGTAGTTGCTACTACAGATAGATTTTTATGTTGTACTAATACAAACTGCCAATGATGATACTACTATAACAATACAATTACAAGTACCTAAAATAGAGAGATATTTGACAGCGGAGGTAGTAGGATGTCTATATAGGGAAATATATAGCAACAATGGGAATTACATGAGTTCTTGCAATCAAAAATGACAATTTCAACCAATTGCAATGTGCAACAAACAATAATATGAAAATACGTACATACTTATGAACTTTGACAATAAATACATACCTAACAATCAATAATAATGAAACTGTACCGTACTGCAATGTAACATGATCTAATGTACCGATACATATACTAAATAAAATTATAATTACAATAAATCTACAAAACACTCAATAACTAATGATGTAACCAATAATGAATACCTACTAATAAGTAGCTCATAATACTAATCAATAAAATTGTATACAGAGAAATCAGATTCGTAATAAGTACTAATAAATCACATCACAAAATTATAATAACCTACGCAAACTATTATCAGATCAACCAATAAGTACCTTTAGATACTGCAATTACTACACAAAGGTACACTATGATTATAATGAAATGTACCGCTGTTGTGTAACCGTATACTATATACATCTTTGTTATGTATTTGAACAAATGGAATGTTGTTTTGGTATTCTGAAAATGTTACTCGATTTATGTTATGATGTCTATGAATAAAGGGAGACTACTGTGCTCATTGTTATAAATATTCCGAAGTGTTTGCCGAGTAAGTCAGCGTTTTATGTATCCGTTGGTTTTATGCAACCGGAACTGCACCATTTAATTAGATTAGACCGAACTTAACTCCATGCTCCCTCCCTATATCTACCACGAAGAAAGTTAAGGGAGACCTGTTGGAGTAAAATCATACTATGGGAATTGAATGGAGTAATGGCAATAAAGTTAAGAAATGAAATTTTTTACTCCCTGTAATAAAAGGATTAAGTTGACAATAGTTTAACTCGAGTGTCAATGCAGCTGAACGAGAAACGGAATTAAATTCGACTAATTCAACAAATAAGAAGCTAAGTGACGCTAATGAGGTGGAGTTGCCAAGATTCAGTTCCCAAAACCATCCTACTAGTTACACAAGAAAGAGATGCAGTAGTATTCAACTAACGAAGTACTAGGAGCATAAAACCAAAGAGATCATCGGAGTATCTGTACATACGACAATGAAATCAGCAGAAAAATGTCAAATACTTTCACCTATAGTTAACTTTAGTTCTCATGCGCGAACTCTATTTTCTATCTCTTGCTAAAAATAAAGTCATTTTATATCAAACTCTAATCTAATTTCTGTTGCAATCTCCGTATTGTTGCTTCATGCAACTTCTCTCTTTCTTCCTCTCAAAAAACAAATAACATTTCAAACTACCTTGATGTGACTTTGAAACGTGTTCTCCACATCAAATCTCAACATCCCTCTCCGGTGCATATTGTCACAATGATGTGATTTTACCCGTTTACAAATACTCGACTAGGCTGTAGTGTAGTGTAGTGATCTTTCATTTGCATTTTTATATCACTTTCGCTATACAATTATCAGTTCTTCCACCCATTTCTAATTATTCCTTCAATTCAAACACATTTTTTGCGGATCCCACAGACAACAAACTATCAAGATGCCAGTCCCAATTCCACCACAAAAAGACCCATGGAGAAAGAACAAAAATGTAACGCTCATTTCTTACTCAGATATGGTAACTCAAACATTTTTTTTCTTCAACATTACTTTTTCATTATTCGCCACATGATTTTTAGCCACTTTTTATTTGCCCGTTTAATGAAATGTTTCCATTTTTATCAAAAACATGTATTCTACAACTGTGGGTATAATATTCTAATAAAACGATCTATAACCTTCGACACTTACAGACATTTGCAGGTCTTTCAATGGCTCTAAGTATACATGCTTTTGTAAATTCACTACCGTATTCCAAGGAAGATTCACAGATGTGTAAGTATTTTTGAGCAATTTGAAACAATATTTATAATTCGATATTTTTGTAGTCTTAAAAGTACTCAAAACTCAAAATGCTATTAGATGTGCATGATTCGTAGTAACATTTTTTAGTAAAACATGTAAAACATTTCAGTTTGTCAATTTATTCATGTACTATTACCTTAGAGTATGTAGCTATCTAATATTTTCTGTCAACTTACTTTTTGAATGTAGTGCATGACGGAATGGTAATAGTCTTCATGGCTTTAGTCATCGTACACTTTGTTCAACTTTTTGAAGCTGTGATGTTACTTAGTGCTTCTGAGGTAAAATTCATTAGAAGCTTTTGTTGTGGTAATAAATATTATTTTGATGGCTACTTTCGTATTAAGGGATGACAAGGTTTAGTGTAACATTTTTTGCATGAATTAGATCGTTGACGATCCTCTGGGGGCAATAACGCTGGCCACGTCTTGGGCAAACTGGTCAATATTTTTTACAGTGCTTCTGATGGGGAAACTGGCAGCGGTGGTTTTTGCCCTGGAAGTAAATCTTTGGTATGCAGTTTACATTACGTTCATCTTGGCAGAAATAGTGTTTCGTCCATTGTGGAGAAGGCATGTCAATGGATTTGTCATGGACTTGAAGACAGCTTTTCCAGCCGTTGTTGGCTACGTTCCTTAAAATCAATATAAATATTTAATAAAAACTATATTTAGTGTTAGTAGACAAATGATACTTTTGTGACCTTATCCTGATGATATGAACAGACAGATCTTTCTCTAGTGTATATTGACAGTAAACTATCGATATGTATACTATTACTGCTGTACATGGTGCATGTTTTTGTGACTTAAAAAAATGACTTTTATACCATGAAATCTCAATTGTTATACGGAAAAGGTACAGAAATAAATCGGAGGAAATGTTCGGGAAAAAAGTTCGTGCGTAAGTAAAGTTTATTTTTGACAGTGTGCAATATTGAATTGGATATAGGGTTATGGATCTTAAAATATATTATCCCTCATGCATAGCGGTTGATGGGGACTGCAGAGTGTTTCTCATCCACGAAGCATATCTATCATCTCATAATAAATCGAATTAGTTCGGGAAACACGCAAAACGGAATATACTATTTCTAGCCCGCTTTCTTACGTAAGTTTGTAAAAAGACTGGGGTAAATGGTATAAGTAGAGATATATCGTCACATCCAGTCTTGATTTACATGCGTGATAGGACCATTCTAAAAATGTATTTCTAGCCACAGAGAGGCCAGGGCATAGAGCCAAGGAGTTGCGAATCTCTCTTATCTATGTAGGTTGCACTGCCCTACTATGTATTACTAACTAACATAACTAACACTAATCGTAACTAACTAACTAAATGCATAAGTTGTATTTCTATCGTTGACAAGACTCATCATGAGTTTTCTCACATATCTATCTGTATATTTGTGGAGAAGACACGAGACAGATCGAACTGAGTCTGTATCGTCCTGTCCTGACCTTTCGATGTTGTCTTAAGTAATTGAACTCTGTAACAGATCACATTTACTACTTACACATTGTTAGCCACTTTTAGCGTGTTCTGCTCCCCTGCATACATTTACTACAATATTCTTCTTTTAATTGTAACTGCATCCGAACCAAAAGTATTTCAGAATTAACCGGTTCAACACCAGACGGGAACCGCTTCACTTTTATTTTCTACTACTGGATTCGACATAGAGAAAGTGTTGATTTGGGTATCTTTTCTACAATAAGCCTCGGATTAACTGTGGTGGATATTTTTATACTCCGTTGACTCAGTGAGTGACGAGACAGATAAGACAAGACACCGACCAGCCATAGCCATACCATACTACAATATCACATCACGCATATCAGATTTATTTGAAGAATATGTTGTCTTAAACCTTCAAAAGTCAAGTTGAACAAGACAATTCAAAAGATAAAGTACAAGCCTTGAATTATATTCCTTACCTCTTTCTCCTTCACGGAACAGAAATTAGAAAACAAGACTGTCTTGTCCTATCTCTACAACATTAATAACATCAACAAACATCTAACTTAACTTATTATAGAACTTCCTCGGCAAGAAAGGAACTATGAATTTCCTACAGTCACTCGACAGGAAAACCGTTGTGAAAGTTATTGCTTACGTAGACATAGTAAGTTCCTCAAAGTCCATTGTACTCTACTCTGCATGTACTCTAGCCACTCTATGCATGGAGTTCTAAAACCTTATATAAACATTATTACCAACATATTAATCGAATTATTCAGCTAAATTTATTAGGAAATTGATAGTAATCAAATCATCGATCCCCGTTTTCTCAGAAAGCTAGGTGGAATGGATGCAAAATTTATAGTTTGCTTTCTTTGCAGGCACAACCGTTATTTCTCATATTTCTCCGAGGAACGGAAATTATAGCTCGATCTAAGGTAGATGATGTAGAAGATGGATCTCTCCGACAAAACCAAAGTAAGTTATGAACTCAATTATATCTATTTGATTTGGTTTACTCATATTTAAGAATTCTGCTCTAAACTGAATGTCTATTTTAATCACAGGTTCAGTGCTTGTAATTTGTAACCATTTATTTTATTATAACTCGATTTGTTCTAGACAGGTATAATTTGAAAACGGAATAAAATGTCTTGAGGTCTTTTAAATATTTTAAGTAATTTTTTCTGGGGCCCGTAGTATTGATTGTTACGGCCTTAGATAATTAGATTGGATTTATTCATTGGAAGAACAATGGATTACGTCCCAGCATAACAATGGAAAGAAGTTTGAGTCGAGAAAAGCTATGTTGGAGGGAGGTAGAATTGTATGGATCTCTAGGTAAACCCTGGTAATATCCTATCCTAGCTAGGTAGTTACATCTTACCACTTTCCTAGCAAATAATGTCATAAAAACTCGAATTTGTTATGCCAAGGCAGCCCAACAATAATCTTTGAAAAAAATATTGCTTAATGCAGAAATCGGACCAAATAGTACCCAAAATTACACCTTTAAACAAATAGTAAACCGCCAATCCCACCATTGGTGGATAAATTTTGTGACAAATAAGACTCAATTAATTCAATTCAGTTCGTTTTATCAAAATTTATTGCAGAAAAGTAGATGTCATGAGATCCCTTTGTAACTTTCATAATAACGAGCAGATTAAAACCCGATTTTAGTTTTGAGTATTACAATAAGTTATCTTGGGAGTCTACATAAATTTTTTTAAATTAAATTAATAATAACTTCAAAATCTAAATAAAAAAACAATTTCAAAATTTGATTCCTTGCAGTTGCAGTACCAAAAAATAACAAT